>JAMWET010003524.1:112500-167500 GCA_024036415.1 Prochilodus magdalenae | reverse complement strand
AGTGAGTTGAGTCAGTGTGAGTAAGTACAGTGAGTGAGTGAGTCAGTGAATTGAGTGAGCGAGTGAGTGAGCGACCCTGTGAATACATACTGAGGTGAAAATGAGCGAGTGAAGCCGTGAGCGAATGTTCGTTAGCGACGTTATGAAGCGAAGCGTGATGTGAACGATTAAGGGTCGTGAGCGATGAGAATGAGTGAGTGAGTGAGTGATGTTAGGAGTGAGTGAGTGGTTTCCGAATGATGATTGTGAGTGTGATATCAGTGAGTAGTGAGTGAGTGAGTGAACTGAGTGTGTGATGTGAGCGAATGTGATGAGTGAATGAGATGAGTGCTAGCGAATGAGTGAGGTGCAGTGAGGTGAGCGAGAGTGAGTGAGTGAGAAGTGAGCGAGTGAGTGACTCGAGTGAGTGCGAGTAAGGTGAAGTAATGGTTGAGGCGATGCGAGCGAGTGCAAGAGATTTACCTCCCGCAGCCTTGCAGTAGCTGTGGTAGGTCCTCAATGTAGTGTGACCGTGAAACTTCCTTTCTGAGAGTGCAAGTCAAATTTTACCTCCACTAAAACTGCAGTAGCTTCTGGTAAACCTCAGCTGATAAGAGGAATCCTTGTGTCCCTCTAAAGCACAACCACAAGCACTGAACTCCTCTCCATAGCTTAAAAAATAAAATAAACCTGGGGGGTGTAATTAATGAGCTATGATCATATACACAAATACCATAGAGACAAATGGTCTGACGAAGCATCGAGCCTCCTCAACTAAAGTCAGCAGTACCTTCAGATTCTGGAGCTTTTTTTATTGAGTCATCTGGTTTAACTTTCTCGTCAGACATGTCAAAGGCTGGAGAAAACAACAATCAAAAATTCTGATATTAGTCTTTCATTTAGTCATCACTGAAATCAAATGACACCTGTGCATCCTAAGCTGTAAGCCTCTGACCTGGGTTTACAATTCCATTGGCTTGGGAGTCATCCTGGTCCTGTTTCTTAGGCTGGCTGGAATCAGACTGATTTGTGGCAGCTTCTTCGTTTTTCTCCTATCAAGCAATGACAGGACAAAATTAATGCTGAGCAGTGATGATAAAATTCCCTTTAACAATATTTTTCCAAATATACAATAATTAAAGGAACAGCTGCACCCAGAAGAAGGTGTGGGAGTGCGGTGCTGTTGGGAAGGAAGATAAAGGTGACCAGGATCAATAACTGATGATACATTTAGACTGATATGATCAATATTTATTGAGCTACACATACAGAAGTCTGTCTCTCAGTATTACGCTTACGCAATGTGCCAGACGTCTCGGTATGGAGCTGTAGAGGTTCCTAATGGTGTCCTGTGATAATTCGTCCCATGCTGCTTTAATATCCTCACACAGTTCCTGCAGATGGTGCGGTAGGGGTGGAGGTGGTGGGAGTAACACACAAGGGCCTTTCTGGGTGCTGACCGCGGATACCACGGTGCCTCCACAGCACGGGATTCACGGATTTCATTGGGCGTATCCTCCACCAAGACTAAAGCGGGACTCGTCACTGAAGATGACCCGCTGCCATTCTGAGTCACTCCATGACAGTCTGGTACGACACCACTGCAGTCTTTGGTGATGGTGATGTGGTGTTAAGGACAGTCGTGGTAACGGTCTGTGTACATGTAGTCCTGCGTGGTGCAGCCATCTGCCAATGGTGCTGCACTAACAGGACGACTCATGGAGGACACCCCTGCTCGCTGAATGTCTGCAATCATGTCTGTTGTGTCAGTCAGGTACGGAGATAAGGCCCGTCCTTGCTTATGTCTCATGTGTGACTGAGTGTGAAACTTGAATAATTGGCATGTCTCACAATATCAAACCTATCCACCAAGTTTCATTCCTGTCGGTTGATTTCGTCTGGGTGGAGCTATATTTTTGATTATGAGTGTATTGCCATATCAGACAATGTTTAGGTCTTAATTAATAAAGTTCATTAGCTCATTCCTTCTGTGTATTGGTGTCTGTCAACTCTGCCATGGCTTGTTTTGACTGGACTGCTTTGTTCTGCTCTTAGACCAAATTATACTGCACATGGTGTTTTAAACGCTAACCAATCAAAAATGCCTTCCTTATGAGAAACTATTTAGCTTAATGTTATTTAAAGAGTTCAATATTCCAGTCAATGATATTAATTTTATACATCTATTCATTTGAATACTTAAAATCAATATTGTCACATGACACCAATACCAGTATGTACTGTCTGGTGAAAAAGTGATATGCTGAAGGAAGGAAGGAAGGTTAGTTACGCTTTTCTGTTCTAGCTGGAAGTTGTTGATGAGTTGAGCATATCGGCCCTTTTCTTTCATCAAAGCTTCATGTGTTCCTGCTTCCTTAATTTTTCCATCCTCTAACAGCAGGACCTCGTCACAGAACTCCAAATACTGTAGAAAGAGAAAGAGAGAGAGAGAACGAGAAAGAGAGAGAGAGAGAGAGAGAGAGAGAGAGAGAGAGAAGGAAAAAGAGAGAGAGGTTAATAGAGTGGAGGTGAGAGGAGGCCATGAAACAAAAATCATTTCAGAGAAACAGCCATGAAATCTTTATTGACAGTGACACATAAAAGTCATTAAGTCATTTGGATGGAAGTCTCAGGCTGGGTAAAACAGTTACCAATGTGCTGGGTTAGCATGACTCAATAGAAGTAAATGAAGTGTTTACACTGACTGTGCAGTTCTTCCCTCCGCGATTCGCCTGCAGCTGAACCTTTCACCCCAACAGCCTGAGCTATCTGATTAGATAGAACTGAACTGAACTGAAGTGGCTTCTCTAGCTCCTGTTCTATATCATGTTACTGACTATGTGAAGTGCTCACCAGTCTTTAACTGATATTTCAAACCCTGAAGGCATTAGCTTATCATTCATTCATTCATTCATTCATTCATTCATTCATTCATTCATTCATTCATCTTCTATGCCGCTTATCCTTCTGGGTCATGGGGCTCAATGGCGCTCATTGGGTGGGAAACTAGTATAGTAGTATAGACTGATTATTGTACGGTGTTAGAT
This sequence comes from Prochilodus magdalenae, assembly GCA_024036415.1. Classification (NCBI taxonomy): domain Eukaryota; kingdom Metazoa; phylum Chordata; class Actinopteri; order Characiformes; family Prochilodontidae; genus Prochilodus; species Prochilodus magdalenae. Next base: position 164,474 of record JAMWET010003524.1, on the reverse strand, counting down.
ACGGTGACTGTAGCGAAAGCCACACTATGCAAATGCTGGACTATGCACTATAAGACTATGCACTATGGGACTATGCACTATGGGATGTTGTGTGTAGTTACATGCAACAGGTTTCAGACACCTTTCCTGAGTGGATGAATTAGATGTCTGCATGTTGCATGTTGTAGGTGTATTCAAAGAGAACTCATCATCAGTGTTATGATCATCAGTGTTATGATCATCAGTGTTATGATGATTTCCATTTGAAACCTAAAAAAACAAGCCGGATCTTCTCTTTGAGTCTGTGCGTATGACCCGTCATATTTAAAGGCATATGACATGGTCTGAAAACTTTTAAACGACCTTTTAACTACTATTTCGGGCTTCACAAAGTGAATCGTAGCAGCACACACAATAGATTTGAGCTTGTTTTTATTTTTTCCCTTGACTCATTCAGTCACTCACTCACTCACTATGCTAATTTATTCAATTTTACTATGTCCGTCAAATTATGAGCTGATAAAAGGAGCTACATCAGGTAAAGGGCAATGCAAGGTTCGGGCCAGGACTCTTGTCAAACCATAACGCGCTGCTGGCAAATTGGCAGCATATCGTCGCTGTCCAATTGAAAACAACTCGTATCTCCGATTTTTGAAAGGGGACGGATGATTTTACTTTAATAGAAACATGGGCTCATTTGATCACATGATAATGATGTTTTTTTGGTACTCATGTAGTTCATGTGTAGAAATGTAAACACGAGATTCATGAGCGTGTATGATTACAACAGTAACGATGGGCCCAAAACGCGCCTTTGAAAGATTTTTCTGGCTCCATTGACTTTCATTCAAAATTGAATGAGGTTTTTGGCCTACTTGAGACTCGGCAGCGGGGGTGTAAAGTTGCGATTCATTTTGGGAGGGCGGTTCTGCATACCTGTTTTTGAGATTTTTTGTGACCGTAGGCAACTAACTGATATGCTCTAGCAGTATCTGAACATTAAGGCTTTAACAGTGGTACCACAGCTGGAATTCTCGTAGGGCCAGATGTTTTTGTTTGTTTGTTTGTTTTGTTCTAAACGAAAACTTTATATTCATAAACTACAATGAAAATCATTTTTAATGAGTGAACTATCATGTTACCGTAGTGGGAAATTTAAGTCTTAGGGGAGGGTCCCCGGACAAAAACAAGTCCCCTCTGTGATGTTCTAGGGGTGTTCTAATTCTGTGGTAATCGGTTCTTTGGTTGAGGTGACAGTAAATGTGAACCACAGCGTCTGGATAACCAGGCTTTGCCCCTTGGCATCATCATCTTACAGAGCAACAGAACATTCCTATCTCTGTATGTCAAGATGACAGTTCACAGGGTTGCAAATGTGACTGATTGGCATAATGAACATTCAGCAGCGTTTGCACATCTGGACTGGCCCGCATAATCCCCAGATTTGAATCCCTTTGAATAACTAGTAAAACGGCAGAGGCATCCACCAAATCTGGCCAAACTGTCCACCGTGGATATAAGAGTGTCTGAACACTGATGTGGCACACATCCAGAAGCTTGTCCAGTCCATGCCAAATGCCATCACATCTGTTATTTATACTTGTGGAGGTATTACACGCTATTAGGTACATCTTAGTCGCAGGTGACAGGTTTCATTGTTTGTCCAGTGAGCTTATTATCCTGTCTATTACTAGACAAGAGATGTTTCTTATAGTGGAATTTCTCAGGTATGGAATAGAACAACAATTTAAATCTCCTGTAAGTGGTGTAAAAAACAGAGCTAAGTTGTCTCACCTGAAGCTGATGTGTGACCAGAATCACAGACTTGCCCTTAAGCACCTTCTTGATACACTCCTCAAAAATGTGCTTGCCTACATGGGCGTCGACTGCGGACAGAGGGTCGTCCAATAGGAATATGTCTCTGTTTGAGTAGACCGCTCTCGCTAGACTGACTCTCTGCTTCTGACCACCGGACAGGTTCAGGCCGCGCTCTCCAATCTAGTGACACACAGGTATAGCCATATTAGGCACATGTAAACACAAACATGTGAATGAAATAGACTCAGACAGTCTAAGGCCGTGTTTACACCTTGCCCGTCAACACGTGTTTACGGTTAACGGCTCATTTTTGAATTTCACTTGAAAAGTCAGGTGTAAAAGCTTCAGGACGGATTGTGGGTGGATTACACCACATTGAGAGGTGGTCAGATCATGAGTGCTGACATGCAGGTGAGAGAATAAACAAAGGAGCGATCGATGTGGGCTGCGTGATGCCGGAGTTAGCCCTGAACCCGCAGCCTTCTTGCAAGCTTGCAACAGAAAACACAGCACGCAAAAGTAAACAGAAAACAGGCTTTTTACACAGGGAAGGTAAAATCCGGCCACACTGGGGAAAGGAGGACATCGAATCCTCTCCAAATGCATTCAGACATTATCTGGCCAAGAAGCACATGTTTATGCAAGATGTAAACAGGCCCACATTTTAAACAGTAACATTAAACAGTACAAACCTCTGTCTTATCACCATAGGGTAGAATAGCCAAATCTGGACTTAGGCAACAGGCATGGATAACACGGTCATACCTGCAACAGAGCCACACAGAAAGATCTAGATACTGGCGTATAGTAATAAAGCCTATTCCATAACCCATAGACAGTTATCTAATTCCAGGGAGTGAATCTGAATGATTAACTGTGTTATAAAACACAACCGGATAATGTGTTACTGATACTCTCTAGGGTCATATAGCCTATATGTGCCAGGGTGCCAAAACCGTGTCTGGCTTTCAAGCTGGAGAGTTCTGAGTTTTACTTTCTACAGCTTTAAAGAAATGTCTTGCTCATAGACACTTCAGTCGTTACTGTCAGTTCGGAGAATCAAACTGGCAACCCTCCGGTTACCAGGCTGGTTCTCCAGTCCATGACTGCCTCCTGTATTCAAAGGCCACTTTATTGGGTACACCGTCTTGTATCTTCACTTCTTGTATATTTTATCAGCTCCACTGACCATACAGGAGCACTCTGTAGTTCTACATGTACAGACTGTAGTCCATCTGTTTCTCTGTATACTGTATTACCCTGTTCTTCAATGGTCAGGACCCCCACAGGACCACCACAGAACAGGTATTATGTGGGTGGTGGATCATTCTCAGCAGAGTCCTGTGAGAGGCGTCCTGAGGGCAGCGTCCTGTGGGCAGCGTCCTGTGACCACTGATGAAGGACTAGAGGATGACCAACACTGCACGGTGCAGCAGCAGATGAGCTATCATCTCTGACTGTCCATCTACAAGGTGGAGCAGCAAGGTAGGAGTGTCTAATAGAGTGGACAGTGAGTGGACACAGTGTCTTAACACTCCAGCAGCACTGCTGTGTCTGATCCACTCACACCAGCCCCACACACACATACACACATCTAGACACACCAGCCACGTCAGTGTCACTGCAGTGTTTGTGCTGGGAATGATCCATCACCCACATCATACCTGCTCTGTGGTGGTCCTGTGGGGGTCCTGACCATTGAAGAACAGGGTAATACAGTATACAGAGAAACCGATGGACTACAGTCTGGACCTGTTAAACCTGTTCTCGTATAACGAACAATAGGTATAGATACAAGGAGGATGTTTTAATATTATGGCTGTCTGGTGTATACACTGTGCAGAATTTCATGATTCCATAACATGATGATATCTATAAACATAAACTACAAATCAGCACTAACAAAAAGACATGTGCATGTAGTAGCCTTTCCCTCTGGTGTCTATCCCTGAGTGTGCATGCTCGACCATGCATGTAGCATGGCACATTCCAGTGTATCTGTTCAGTACCTCTGTTGGTCAAAGGGTTCTCCCATTAGAATGTTATCTCGTACGCTTCCATGGAAGATCCAGGCTTGCTGGGAAACATATGCGAACGTTCCGTTTGCGGACACTGAGCCACTCTGAAGGTGCATCTAACAAAATAAAGGAATAGCCTTAATGCCCACACGGATAACTGCTGGTGTAGAGCACATTCAGTCATCTCTAAAGTATTCTTCTTTTGTCCGGTGTAAGTGCACTTGATCAAGAGTCAAAAGTTTAGACACAACTCCTCATAGCCGGTTCTCCTTATGTTTATGTTCTTATGTTCTTAAAGACATCAAACTATAAACTAGCACTCATGGAATTCCACCTTAAACCCCTCCAGAGTGGAGCTGTACAGGAGGAGGAACCAGCTTCCTTACCCTGCAGTGGAGCTGATAGAACAAGGTTTATTACTAAGCAGGTTTGGAGCGATTCTATTGGCCGGTCCATCATGAATATTCACTAACCTGAAAAGGGAACTAGAGCTTTTACACTGTGCAGAAAAAGAGACTAAATATATATTAGAGGTGGAGATATGGAGGAGTATCATACTGTGTACATCAGGAGTAGATGTGGTGTATCAGGATATGGACTGGTTCAGACTCTCATCAGTTGTAGCTGTTCAGTGTACGACTGTAGAGTCTATATACAAAGTCTGTAAGATAAGCTATAAGATAACTGTGTCTATAAGATAACCAAAAACATCAGTTTTGATGGGTGTGTCTAAACTTTTGTCTGGTACTGTATATGCATTATTAAAAAACAGGTTAAAAATGTAATTACAATTTAATTGTGGATGTCACATGGTTATCCATTCATCAGTTTAATATTTGTTGCTACTACTTTCAGTTAATTATAAGAAATATAAACAAATAGACATTTAATACTTTATATTCTGAATGGTTAATTACAGCAAGGGTCTCAAAGCCCAGAAGATGTGTTTGGACACTGGTCCTTCAGGACTGCATGAGTTTAAGACCCTTGCCTTACAGTTTAGTACAAATGGTATCGTACCTGCTCAAGTATGCCTGAAATCATTGAAGTTTTCCCACTTCCGACATTGCCACAAACTCCGAGCAGATTTCCCTGAAGACAAAACGTAAAAGTTAAACATTGAAACCTACAGCAGACCTTGCCCCTCAACCTATCAAAGCAGTTCAAACAAAGTTCAAACAATTCAAAGATCAAGTGCAATCCAGTCAACGACACATGCTCCACTGAATGTTCTCTTTCTGAAAGCATGTTTTGCTACACTCAGTATAACACATACAGTACCAGTCAATAGTTCAGACACACCCCTCTAAATGGATGTAGTTGTGATCTTAAAGACTCTAAAGTCGTACACTGAACAGCTCCACCTGATGAGAGTCTGAACCAGTCCATATCCTGATACACCACATCTACTCCTGATGTACACAGTATGATCCTCCTCCATATCTCCACCTCTAATATATATTTAGTGATGTAAAAACTTTGATCTCTTTTTCTGCACAGTGTAAAAGCTCTAGCTCTCCTTTCAGGTTAGTGAATATTCATGATGGACCGACCAATAGAATCGCTCCAAACCTGCTTAGTAATAAACCTTGTTCTATCAGCTCCACTGCAGGGTAAGGAAGCTGGTTCATCCTCCTGTAAGGGTCCATTCTGGAGGGTTTTAAGGTGGACTGGATAATTCCATGAGTGTTAGTTTATAGTTTGGTGTTTTCACTTTTATTCTACAATGAAGCTTTAAGATTAACAGAAGGAGAACCTGCTATGAGGAGCCGTGTCTAAACTTCTGACTGGTACTGTAGATGCCCCTGTAATCCAGCACCCCCAGGCACAGATACACACCTTGGGCAGGGTGAATGTAATGTCCTTGAGAGTTGATTTGGTCTCTGGTGTGTGAGTCCCATTCTGGATGACCTCTGGATGTGAGGCCTGCCCATTTTTCTTCTCGTTGGCTGCACGGCTGGTGGAAGACTCCAAATTGGAGATGTCTGGAGTACCCCAGACAAATGAAGCTTTATCTATTACTACAGCAGCATCCAAGTCTTTATTCTGGACCAGATAGGGGTCAGGATTCTTTATCAAGAGGAGCTTCTACAGGAGCCAAAAAAAAACAAAAAACAGATGTTAGTGTGATGAATGAGATGAGTCCTCTGCAATAGTGCTGATTTCCAACTGTCATTACGTTCAGTTCAGATGATTTTTGTCAGTGTCCATGAGGTGGAGAACACATTTCCTGTTACAGATTTGTAATCACTTGTTTTCAGATTAACAATTTTTATCTTGTTTAACTTATTAACTTCAACAATAAATAGCATATTTGAATTAATCAGAAGTGCACAATCAGTCAAACGTTCAGACCCAGCTAAATGGGTGCTGCTGGTGATCTTTAAGATTCTACATACCTTTAATCGTGCCAAGGCCACTTTAGCTTCAGCCAGGGCCTTTACAGAGAATGGCAGGACGCCCATAGTCATCCGCATCGAATTAAACACAGCGATGATGGTGTACGCCTACAAAATATATACACCGTGAGAGAGAGAGAGAGAGAGCGAGTGAGAGAGAGAGAGAGAGAGAGAGAGAGACAGAGACAGAGAGAGAGACAGAGAGAGAGAGAAAGGGAGCGAAAGAAAGGGAGTGAGTGAGAGAGAGAAAGATAAAGAGAGAGGGAGGGAGAGAGAGAGAGAAAGATAGAGAGGGAAAGAGGGAAAGAGAGAAAGACAGGGAGAGAGAGACAGAGAAAGGCAGAGAGAGAGAGAGAGAGAGAGAAAGGGAGAGGGAGGGAGAGAAAGAAAGAAGAGAGATAGAGGGAGAGAAAGAGAAAGGTAGAGAGAGAGAGAGAGAGAGAGAGAGAGAGAGAGAGAGATTATGTGAAATCAGCATTGCAGTTGATTATTTGCCAGGTAATGTCACAGTAACACACAGGAAAACCACACGGACAGAACACTGTAATCATCTTTCACCATAACCAACATAACCGATTATGTAATTATATGGTAGCTGGAGGTCCTGACTAGACAGGAAGGTGGCCTCATGCTGCTCAATGTTAGGGACAATATTACAACCCTGACTGGCCAGTGTATTAGCCCTGGTCTAGAACAGGAGGGTTGGACCCTGGCAAAACTTACCGCGGAGGGTTCCAGAGGGAGGCCAATCACCGTGTGTACAATGAAGGTGAAGATGGTGGCAAGAGTGGGAACCAGTGCTGTTAGGGAAGAGTTGACGCTCTGAACATATCCGGCTTTCTCCAACAACAACCTCTCATTCTTCCTAATGTCTACAGAGAGAGGGTGTGAGAGACAGAGAGAGGGAGAGAGAGAGAGAGAGAGAGAGAGAGAGAGAGAGAGAGAGAGAGAGAGAGAGAGAGAGAGAGAGAGAGAGAGAGCGACAGAGACAGAGAGTGAGAGAGAGACAGAGAGAGAGACAGAGCGAGAGACAGAGAGTGGAGAAGAAGAGAGTAGAGATGCAAGAGAGAGCAAGAAGTAGAGAAGAGACAAGAGAGAGAGAGAGAGACAGAGAGAGACAGAGAGAGAGAGAGAGAGAGAGAGAGAGAGAGAGAGAGAGAGAGAGAGAGAGTGAGAGAGAGAGAGTGAGAGAGCGAGAGAGAGTGAGAGAGTGAGAGAGTGAGAGAGAGAGAGTGAGAGAGCGAGAGAGAGAGAGAGAGAGAGAGAGAGAGAGAGTGAGAGAGAGAGAGTGAGAGAGCGAGAGACAGAGAGAGAGAGAGAGAGAGCGAGAGAGAGAGAGAGAGTGAGAGAGTGAGAGAGTGAGAGAGAGAGAGTGAGATAGCGAGAGAGAGAGCGAGAGAGAGAGAGAGACTTAGATTAAAACCTATGAGCTTATTTGAATAAGGATTCTCTTTGCAGACGCACCTGTTCGTGTCACTATAACAGACTGAAAGAAATGTAGGAAGGGAATTCTGATGAATCATTAGCTTGGGAAGAAAACATGGCTGCTTAATTTATTAACAGATGCAAAATTAACGTGCAGTAATGATTTCGTAATGGCTACAGCTGTCTGGGCAGTAATCCGCTGACCCATTGACTGCTAATATATTTACAATTGGGGTAAACTTTAAGCCTACGAGAAAAACAACCAGCAGCGGTTGCACACTGCACTGTAATCAAACTATCCAGAAACAGAGGTCAGGTCAGCTGAAACACATGACCGTCAATGGCTTTTACTATAAACAACAAAGCCAGAGGCTATGAGCAAAACCCCTTAACATGATCTTGTGAGGAGAATTCCCTGTAGACTGGGATTTTCCCACTGCTGGTAGACCCGTATGACCGTACGCTGCTTCCATACACCTGCAGATTCAGCTACTTCCTTCACACTATGGTCTTTGGCCACGCCCACATGCAGTCACTCCTTTTAGCCAATCATTAACATCTGCTCTGAAGCCATTTTCCACACATGGAACGAGACATTCCCTGCACTGTAGCACCTCTTCCCAATTTAAGGATTCCATCTCTCATACCCCGCAGGTATTTATAGCCCCATCATCCTTTTGCAGCGCCACCTGCTGGAGCCTGAAGTTACTACCACCTTAAACACAAATGGCCTCTGTGCATATCAGGGTTCGCACAGGTCATGGAATTTTTGGAATGTTATGGAGGTTTATTAAAACTATTCCAGACATGGAACATCGGGGCATTTTGTTTCCAAAATCTTTATATTTTTAGTTACTATTTATCAAAATTGTATATTTTCACATGTTTCCTGTATTGTGTTGGTGCATTTTAATGGTAACGTGATTTTGGGCTTTGCTTTACATCATTTAATCGGAGTAGTGTAGCAGAAGGAAGCGAGCAGCTCTTGATTCGTAAGGATTGAATCTTTCACCACAGAAGTAAAACGAGTACCTGTGATTTTCTTCTCAAAAGACTCCTCCCAGGCGTACATCTTAATGAGTTTAATGCACGTCAGAACCTCGTTCATAGTGCGAACGCGCTTGTCTGTTACAGAGACTGCCCGGCGCCGCAATACACTAATCAGCCTGGCAACGGAGAACTGCATACACACAGACACAAGCACAAACAAACACACAACCACACACACACACACAAAATCACACACCTGTATTTAAAACAACACCTGTGTAGATATACTACCTCACGATAAATGTCAATCTTATTTTTATCTTAAAATGCTCATTTGAATATTATTTAATATATATGTAACTAATTATCAGTTATGTCTTACTTGTTTAAACTTGGACCTGTCTGTGTGCACTGTTACTAGGTCCTCTGACTCTGGTCTCCTTGCTGTTCCTAGGTTCAGGCTTTGCTCTATGGGTGGCAGGTCCTTTAGTATCACTGCCCCCACAGTCTAGAACTCCTTAACCTCCATCTATTTGCTCTTCTCCTTCTCTGTCCATCTTTAAAGCCCAGTTAAAAACTTCTCTTTTCCATGAAAAGGTGCAATAAAGCTTTGTTTCTCTCCCATCGAAAGCTTCCCTGGGTATGTGAAAGGCACTAGATAAGTGTAATAATAATAATAATAATAATAATAATAATAATAATATTGTTTCTATTATTATCATTATTATTATCATTATTGTTATTATTATTATTATTATTATTATTATTATTATTATTGTTATTATTATTATTATTATTATCATTATTGTTATTATTATTTTTATTATTATTGTTATTATTATTATTATTATTATTATTATTATCATTTACAGCAATTTATTAAGACAAATTTTCTGCCTAATATAGTGAGAACTGGGTAAAGCGGGTCCACCAATCAGGGAACAGCGACCACTTTGTTTTAAGCTTGTTTTGATCTGTTGGACAGTTTGGTTCTAGCTAATGGCACCTGTTCTCCTTGTATCAGACTAATGAATGAGCTTCTATTAAAGACTGGTGGACTGAGAGACACTAGAGTCTCTTCACCTACACTGAGCTGATGAAGAGTCCTGTTCCAGAAATGATAATAGGACATTAGAGCCGTAATAAACCATGCTCCTGTTACTCTCCTGTTAAGGCAGTTACTATACACCTTTCTATTATTTTACATCGCAAAGCAGACACTCTTATTTGGAGTAGTAGACGAATGTGACAGTAGGAGTCATAGCCATGGTCTCTTATCCTTCTCTGGACACTGAATTCAAACAACTCTGCTCTATACAAGTGCTATTCATTTGCTGTTCCATTGAGTGAGCTGTACAGGAAGGAACGCTCCATCTCTAGTGGCTGTACATGCTTCAGTGCATTTGTATATAGAATAAATTTACCCAAAGTTTTGGTTGTATCCGTTATTACTGGCACACTATGCACATTTGGCACACAAACACAATTACTTTTAAAGATAAACGAAAAAAATCTGGCACTAAAATCTGAGGATGTTTAAAAGTTTAAAAGGCTGACGTTGAAGAGATCACAAGCTCACCTGTACAGGTATAAAGATCAGGTAGGTTGCGACACCTATAAGAGCTGTATAGCCCAGGATGAAGCAAGAATAGATGGTGCACACGACCAGCAGCAAAGGAACAAACAACAGAAACGTGCCAAAAAGCACGGCTTCAAACAAACGATATCCATCGCTGGTCAACATGTTGATCGACTAAGAGAGAGAGAGAGAGAGAGAGAGAGAGAGAGAGAGAGAGAGAGATGAAGGCCCAGTGACACAGTGAATCACTGATAAATCATGAATTATTCAACTTTATGCAGAATCAATCAATCAATCAATCAATCAGTCAGACTGCCTACCTCTCCCACGGTGACGCCGTGGAGTGTTCTGAGAGAAATGATCTTCTGGAAGGCGAGCATGCTGAAGGCTCCTTTCAGTCGTACGGCAGTGCGCAGGTTAATGGCCCAGAGGAGCGAGGCGAAGAATGCTTTACAGAACTCAGTGAAGAACAGGGCCACACACAGCCCCACACCATACAGCAGCGTGGACGATTCAGGATGCTCCGCATACTGCAGGATGTCATGCACTAGAGTAGACTGAAGGATGCGGAACATGTTGGGAGAGAAGTAAATCCACTGGTTAGGCACTGGATCCGTTTGGGTCCATCACTTAAAAACTGCCTTTGAAGTGTATAGAACATTGGGATACCAGCAGTAGTGGTTCAGATCACATGTCCTGCTCAAGTGATTTCAGGTTGTTTCGATTTTATGTTCTTATGTACATACAGCTCTGGAAAGATTAAAATGACCACCTGTAACTGATCAGTGTCTCTAGCTGTACAGGTTCTGGGATTGTGTTGGACCAGAATTGCTCAGTTCTGTTTGATTCTCTACACTACTGGAACCATGTCTCCCAAACTCCAGATCAGATATTGTATTAGATCTGTTTATTTAGAAAATCACTAATGACCTCCAGAAGCCTGTTTTTAGAACCATGCTCGCTGTGCGTTTCACCCCAGCCACCGCTCGCCAGTCTCTCTGTAGGTCACCTGAGGTCATCTTACGGTGGTTAAGGGACATTGGAATGAGGTGGCCCTCATCACGGTCAGTAGAGAGTGGGTTTGGCCCTCTGCCAGTCTGTAGCTGTGTTGTCCTGTGTGTTGGCTGCTTGACCTTGTTCTTATGAACCAGACGCTCACTGTATCTGCCAGTAAAGCTAGGACCCAGCCTTCGGTTCCTCACTAAGAACCTGCTGTCCATACGGAGATGCTGATTTAAGAAAAAACTGGAGAGGTCTCTAATTTATTTCCAGAGCTGTATACACAGCCCGAGTTGTAACAATAAGCAGTAGAGAAGCAACAAGGAGTAAAGAAGAATGTACCGGTCCAAGGAATACTGCAAATGTGAAGAGGATAGAGACCAAGAAAGACACTATGAGTCGCGTCCTCTGGAAACGCATCACTACTGAGGAGAGAGATGCTTTCTCAATGCCCTTACGTTCCACCTCCTCATCCCAGAGCCTCTTGAACCTGCACACAAACAGCTTTAATTATATTTATAGCAATGCAGATATATCTAGTATGGTAAAACCGATTGAACATCCATGCTGTCCTCGCATAACTTAGTAGTGGCGTTTGTAATAATTAGTGGAATATGGTGTGTATATATATATATATATATATATATATATATATATATATATATACACACATACATATAAATATATATAAGCTCACTGGACTAAAACTGAATCCATCTGGGACTGAAACCTACCTAATACCTAATATCTCCACAAGCACCAATAACAGCTGTGACTGGATTTGGCATGTACTGGACAATGTAGGCCACATTAATGTTCAGACACTCTTCCATCCAAGAATTGCACAGTTGGGCCAGCACATCATCTGTTTGACCTGCTGCCCTCTGGTAAACGCATTAGGTCCATCACGTCCCGGACGAACAAACTTAAACAGTTTTTACACCAGAGTCATGCAGGAACTGAACATATCCAAACACACACACTGAGAACACTGTGCTCAGCAGAAGTGAACTGAACACTACCTCAGTACTTCACTGGCACCGACTACTATAGAGCACGGTATACTGTTCCAGTGTTCCATTCCTCGTCTGTTCTATTTATTATTCACTGCACTCGATCTGTTCTCCAGTGTGCCATATATATTCTTCAGTACAAAAAAAAAACTCTTGATGTGCAATAATTATATAACTCTATAAGATATCCAAGGAATGTCAGCTACTTCCTTCACACTATGGTCTTTGGCCACGCCCAAATACAGTCCCTCCTTTTAGCCAGTCATTAACATCTGCTCTGGAGCCATTTTCCACACATGGCACGAGACATTCCCTGCACTGTAGCACCTCTTCTCAATCTATGGTTCCCGTCACTCACACCCCACAGGGATTTATAGCTTCATCACCCTCATGCAGTGCCACCTGCAGGAGCTTGAAGTTACTACCACCCTAACCACACAAGGTGACTCATTTTTTTTCCAGTGAGCTTATATAAAGGAAGGCAACTCAAACTAATTTCGGACCATAACAAGTTTATATCATATATCTAACATGTTGAAATTTCATGGTATATCCCAAACCGAATATACTCACTGGCCACGTCATTGGTACTCTTTGCTAGTAGCGGGTTGGACCCTCTTTTGACTAAATTCCACATGGTGCTGGAAACATTCCTCTGAGATTTTGGCTAATTTTGAGATGATAGCATCACTATCACGTCAGTTACTGCAGATTTGTCAGGTGCACATCCGTGATGCGAATCTCCCATTCTGCCACATTCCCAAAGGTGCTCAGTTGTAATGAGATCTGGTGACTGTGGAGGCCATTTATGTTTACACCAAATTCTGACCTGACCATCCAAACATTGCAGGAGACATCGAGACTTAATCAGACTCAGGTGAGATTCCCCAATCTTCTGTTATCCCGTTTTGGTGAGCCAGTGTGAATGTAGCCGCAGTTGCTGTTCTCAGCTGACAGGAAGTGGTACACAGTGTGTTCTGTTGCTGTAATCTGAGCTTTTACATGGTGTGTGTGTTGTTTGAGCTGTTTGATTTATTTGAGTTGCTGTTGTCTTTCCATCAGCTTAAACCAGTCTGGCTATTTTCCTCGAATGCCTGGCATCAACAAGGCATTTTGGTCCTGAGAACTGCCGCTCACTGGATATCTTCTCTGTTATAGACCATTCTCTGTAAACCCTAGAGATGACTGGGTGTGAAGATCCCAGTAGATCAGCAGTTACTGAAATACTCAGCACCAACAGCCGTGCCATATTCAAAACCCCTTAACGCCTTTCCTCCGCGTTCTGTTGCTCGGTTTGAACTTCAGTGGGTCGTCTTAAACATCTCTACATGTCTAAATGCGCAGAGTGGGTGCCATGTGATTGGCTGATTCGATATTTGGGGTAATGAGTAGTTAAACAGGTGTACCTAATGAAGTGGCCAGTGAGTGTATAAGTCTACACATCAATTGCTCACTCTTAAAAATGAAGATGCCAGAAAGGCCTAACCCATTCTGAACTCCCTAAGGAACTTTTTAGTATATGGTTCTTTGAAGAACCATTTCTTGATAATATGTCTGAAACTAAAAACCCAATAATAAGGAGTTTAAAAATTCTTTACCTTTCCCCATTGATGTGGGCTCCATCGTTTGGAGAGAGGTTTAGAGAGTCCATATCCAGTCGCTTTCTGAAAAGTTTCCACATCATGGGGGTCATCCATGTGAACGAACTGAAGGAGAAGAACCCAGCATCGTCCAAGGGGTGGGAACTGCAGCAGGCCAAAAAAAAGCAAACAACTTCTATAAATCATGTCAGACTATTTCACTGCCACATGGCCAATAAACCAAAAACAGCAAAGGCAAATTAGAAAATGAACACTGGCTGCCTGCACCTCCATTCATTGCACTGTAAAAGCCAACAAACTAGTTTACAAGAATGCATTTTTGGAAAAGCGACTAGATTGAGTCATTTGGGTTGTTTTAACGTTGTGGTTCCTGCTTTATTACAAGCCATAAAACTAAATTAGTTAAAGAGTATAAACTGTAAAGGCAAAGTGTTTTCCATTAAAGTGAGTTTTATAGAGTGTGAATCAGTAAACTGCTTCTCCTGGTTCCCAAAGCTGAACATCCTGTCATTCTTCTGGTGGGACTACTAATCATGCCTTTATTGACACTCCTGGCTTTCCTTACCCAGAGCTGAAGCGGACTGGGATCAGGGTCTGCAAGCTAGCATGGTATCTGTTAGGATGTCTGAGGGGGGACTCTGCTTCTCTGTAGTCTGGAACTGAAGGTCTTTCAGGAAATGAATTCATGTTTGACTCGGTTCTCCAAGATGCACTCTCTCTCCTCTGTCTCTGCAGGCAGGAAGAGAAAGTTAACAGTAAGCAGAGAAGAGAAGAGAAGAGAAGAGAAGAGAAGAGAAGAGAAGAGAAGAGAAGAGGAGAGGAATAAGGAGAGGTGAGAAGAGAAGAGGAATAAGGAGAGGTGAGAAGAGAAGAGAAGAGAAGAGAAGAGGAATAAGGAGAGGTGAGAAGAAGAGAAGAGAAGAGAAGAGAAGAGAAGAGAAGAGAAGAGGAATAAGGAGAGGTGAGAAGAAGAGAAGAGAAGAGAAGAGAAGAGAAGAGAAGAGAAGAGAAGAGAAGAGAAGAGAAGAGAAGAGAAGAGGAATAAGAAGAGAAGAGAAGAGAAGAGAAGAGAAGAGAAGAGAGGAGAAGAGGAATAAGGAGAGGTGAGAAGAAGAGAAGAGAAGAGAAGAGAAGAGAAGAGAAGAGAAGAGAAGAGAAGAGAAGAGAAGAGAAGAGAAGAGAAGAGAAGAGGAATAAGGAGAGGTGAGAAGAGAAGAGGAATAAGGAGAGGTGAGAAGAAAAGAAGAGAAGAGAAGAGAAGAGAAGAGGAATAAGGAGAGGTGAGAAGAGAAGAGGAATAAGGAGAGGTGAGAAGAGAAGAGGAATAAGGAGAGGTGAGAAGAAGAGAAGAGAAGAGAAGAGGAATAAGGAGAGATGAGAAGAAGAGAAGAGAAGAGAAGAGAAGAGAAGAGAAGAGAAGAGGTGAGAAGAAGAGAAGAGAAGAGAAGAGGAATAAGGAGAGATGAGAAGAAGAGAAGAGAAGAGAAGAGAAGAGAAGAGAAGAGAAGAGAAGAGAAGAGAAGAGAAGAGGAATAAGAAGAGAAGAGAAGAGAAGAGAAGAGAAGAGGAATAAGGAGAGGTGAGAAGAAGAGAAGAGAAGAGAAGAGAAGAGAAGAGAAGAGAAAAATATGAAGAAGAAGAGAAGAGAAGAGAAGAGAAGAGGAAAGAAGTGAAGAGAAGAGGAATAAGGAGAGGTGAGAAGAAGAGAAGAGAAGAGAAGAGAACAAGAGGAATGGAGAGGTCAGAGAAGAGAAGCATAAGGAGAGGTGAGAAGAGAAGAGAAGAGAAGAGAAGAGAAGAGAAGAGAAGAGAAGAGGAATAAGAAGAGAAGAGAAGAGAAGAGAAGAGAAGAGAAGAGAAAAGAAGAAAAGAGAAGAGAAGAGAAGAGAAGAGAAGAGAAGAGAAGAGAAGAGAAAAATATGAAATCGGAAAAAGCGAGAACACAAATGAGATCAGAGAGCATAAGTGATCAGAGAGCATGTGAAAGAGTAAGAGAAAAAAGAGAAAAGCTTAAAGAAAGAGAGAACGGATGGCTGGAGACGTAGATCTACTTACAAACGATACTCCTTCAACATTGTCCTTCTCTGAGGACTGCCCGGAGAAGCCCTTCGTTTTCATCATTGGCTCTGTACATAAACAAAAAACCCAAAACACCTTAAACTTACTGATCACCAACCATCCATCCATCCAGCCATCCATCCATCCATCCAACCATCCATCCATCCATCAAACGAAGCTTTAGTAGCAGCTCCCACGGACGACCAGCCTACAACCTTAAACACAGCTCATCCTCACACCAGCTTATTCCACCTAACCTCCAAGCTCAGCACAGAACACCAGCGTCAGTATCTCCGCCGAAGACTAACAGACATATTCCCAACAAAGAACCAGATCGGACGACTACCTGTGCTCTCAGGCAGGGAGCAGATGTGACCAGTACTGAGGTCAGATTCATTCTCAACCCTTTTATTCCCCAGCAGCAGTGCGCTGCACCGGCCCGTACGTCATCAATTTTTACGAGTCTCAAAGTTCAACTGGAGCAGAGGTCTCTGTCGGATTCCCCTATTGTCAACGCTGTGCTCTGCTCGTCAACCCCCCACCCACCACACCGTGCTGGAGATGGCTTCAACATTAACTCTCAATCAGCCTCTTGATCTAACCTAAAAGACGGGTTCAGGCGTGTGTTTGGTTCTGTGTGAGCGGCCAGGCTGAGGCTTTTCTCTGCTGGGAGACAGCGGCAAGCAGGGTCACTGTAACAGCAGTCCTGTTTACGTGTGCTGACCCCGCTTCCATTACAGTGACCAAACAAACTTCCTCACCCGCTCAGATTTCACTGTGGATTCTGATGGTCCAGTACACACCAATAGGACCTCCTGTATGATCAACCCCAACCCACCCAGACACACACAACCTATTACATACAGTAAACTACAGACGCAGTAGGTGAGAGGGTAAAAGGATCTGACAGACTGTTTTACGCCGGTCATAAATATATAACTTCTGAAAGATAAGGAAGATGATCCTTATCAACTGCCTCCGATCATCTGACCAGGTGACCAGGGTTTAAGGTGGCCTTATATAGTACCTCAGCTAATTACAAGTGACCCTACTTTAGTTTTGCATCTGATCAGCATCATTTTCTACTGAGCCTTCAGTTCCTGCTTGAACCGAATCAGATGTCTTAAGGCTGGAAAAGACGGAAAAACAGTGGATAGCAGGACTGGAGGAGGGTGGGTAGATCATAGGCCAGGGCTGATATCTGATATGATCCATATTTATTGAGATACACATACAGAAGTCTGTCTCTCAGTATGGCTAACACATCATTCCAGATGTCTCAGTATAGAGTTGTAGAGGTTCCTAATGGTGGCCTGTGATAATCCATCCCATGCAGTGTGAATGGTCCTGATTAGATATCAGTCCCGTTAGTTAATTCTTTATGGGTGCTAATATTAGTGCAACTATTTTTCTGATGATGGTTGTATTTAGTGGAATAATAGAAAGCTCTAAACGAAAATTCTGATGTCATTGAGAATGAAAAAACTGAACAGTAGATGATTGAAAATTTGAACATCACTGAGAACAAGCTTATACACAATATCTATAATTCACTGGGTGAGGTATTTCAATACTCATGATATTTCAAAGTAGAGATCCAATCCCAAGGCAGATAAGTACTGTTAGTAGGAAGGTTATTAACTTTATAGTGGTTTATCAATTGATTACCCAATCATCAATAAGGTCACTGTTTGGCACATTGTAGCTTGGGTGGCCAGAGCATCCATACTAATATGAATCCGTATAAAGTCCATAAGGAATGACATTCCAAATGACCTTCAAAACGGGTTTGGGCCCAATTTACGAAAATCAGATTTTGCGTGTCCACACTACACAGATAAACCAATTAGGCAAGTTTTAGGCATATACACATATATATCGATATATATCGTTGCTGTCCAAAGAAAAACATGTATCTCCATTTTTGTTGTTTACTTTTATGCCTCATTTGATCACATGAGCTGCTGTTCACACTGTGTGGAAATTTCATGGAGAATGGAGCAACAGAAATGGCCCCAAACTGCTTGGTAAGACGGCTGGTTCCATTGGCTTCTATTCAAATGAAATGAGGTTTTTGGCCTCTCCTGTAAAGTTGCCATTTTGGAGATACCTGTTTTTCTTTGGACAGTGATGATATATATACACTGTGTGGCTCTAAATCCTGAAATTACCAAACAGGAACCCTTTCTAATGAAACATGCAACCGGACATGTGTCCTTTTCTGATGATATCTATTACCTATCAAGATGAAGACACCATAAAATACTGTCACATTCATAATATAATGGTCATTTAACATCCATCAATGCTTTTAACCCTGAAAATTACCATCTCTGAGTTTGAATTTGTCAACATACTGCAATAGACTGCATCCCATTCAGCAAAAGTTTATGTCATAAGCGGTTTATGGAAAATTTATGAATCACACAAATCTTCAGTAGGTGTTTATGGGATTAACGAGGGAAACGTATACACGTAGACGTTTCAGTTCTCCAGCTTAGGCCATGGCTCAGTGTGTTCCAGAGAAAACACCCAACAGGTCGGATCACACAATATCAAGGTTAATATCAGCCACTTTATTGGTTAATGGATAATTCACACAGCACTGACACACAGTTTTACTGAGATCCCTGTTACATATTAACATAACTAACGGCCTCGAAGAGAAAGTATTCTAAAGGGGAAGCAGTAGGTTAGAGGCCACAGCTGTCTGTGGCAGAAGAACATTGATTTATTTTCTCGTGAACCTGGATGTCAACTACGTCAACGTGCCATCTACTTAGTCACGTTTCTAAACAACATTTCAACCATCTAACCACACGGCTTCTGCTAATGATGCTTTTTCTTCTGGTTCAACTCTAAACAATAAGACGTTAGCACTCATTACTATTACTCAGTAAATATTTAAACTAGATGTGGTAATCACAAGCAGTACACAAGGGGTAAATACACTCGCCACCAAAAGAATAGCTGCACAAATAGTTGAACCCAGAAGGTCCGACATGAATGAAACTTGGTGGGTATGTTTAGCCTTAGCCTAAGGACAAGCCATATCTCTGTACCTGACTGTCCCAACAGCCATGATTGTGGACATTCAGCAAGCAGTGGTGCCTCCATGAGTGATCCTATTAGTGCCAGCACCATTGGCAGAAAAATCTGTTTACAGGTTACGAGTTTTAACTGGGACAAAAGCAGCAGTCTGGGTTGGTTAGTGTGGCTGAGAGACAGAAAACAGACCCAGAGCGATGACTCCCCTGCTCGCCTACTGGTAGTGACATAGGAGAAACTTCACCATTCCAGGTTTGTTCAGAGAAGGAGCAGTAATTTGAGTGTTGTACATGCACAGCTCCGGCTGCTGGAGAAGGGCAAACAGGCCACACACTTCCATTAATATTTCCAGCTTCAGGGAGACAAAGTATTATTAATATTTTATCATTTTGCCTAAAAAACTAAGAACTCAGTCACAGTCAAAAAGTGCAGAGAAGAGCTGTTACTACATACGCAGCAGAATCTGGTCAATCCGCTTGTTAAGCCATGACACATTGACCTTCACGTCCAGTTCTGAGCCTCTACTGCTCTGGCCAAGGCTCCTGTTGTTCGGATAGATTATACAACAGCTGAGCTATCATTCTTTTCTAGTGATGGGAAATAGAAGAGGAATTGGCTGCAGTTGATAAGTTGGAATACTTAAGCAAAGAATTCTAGAAGTAGTTTGGTGCGTGTGGGCTCTATTGTTAGCTAGCTAACAAATCTAGCTAACAAACAAATGAAGAAAAACTGAATTTGGTGCCACTGGGCTTTAATGTTAGCTGGCTAACAAACCTAGATTACAAACAAATTAAGAAAAACTGAATTTGGTGCCACTGGGCTCTATTGTTAGCTGGCTAACAAACCTAGCTTACAAACAAATGAAGAAAAACTGAATTTGGTGCCACTGGGCTTTAATGTTAGCTGGCTAACAAACCTAGCTTACAAACAAATGAAGAAAAACTGAATGTAGTGCCACTGGGCTTTAATGATAGCTGGCTAACAAATCTAGCTTACAAACAAATGAAAGAAAAACTAAATTTGGTGCCACTGGGCTTTAATGTTAGATGGCTAACAAACCTAGCTAACAAACAAATGAAGAAAAACTAAATTTGGTGCCACTGGGCTTTAATGTTAGCTGGCTAACAAATCTAGCTAACAAACAAATGAAGAAAAACTGAATTTGGTGCCACTGGGCTTTAATGTTAGCTGCCTAACAAACCTAGCTAACAAACAAATGAAGAAAAACTGAATTTGGTGCCACTGGGCTTTAATGTTAGCTGGCTAACAAATGAAGAAAAACTGAATTTGGTGCCACTGGGCTTTAATGTTACCTGGCTAACAAACCCAGCTTACAAACAAATGAAGAAAAACTAAATTTGGTGCCACTGGGCTTTAATGTTAGCTAGCTAACAAACCTAGCTTACAAACAAAGGAAGAAAAACTAAATTTGGTGCCACTGGGCTTTAATGTTAGCTGCCTAACAAACCTATCTTACAAACAAATGAAGAAAAACTAAATTTGGTGCCACTGGGCTTTAATGTTAGCTGGCTAACAAATGAAGAAAAACTGAATTTGGTGCCACTGGGCTTTAATGTTAGCTGGCTAACAAACCCAGCTTACAAACAAATGAAGAAAAACTAAATTTGGTGCCACTGGGCTTTAATGTTAGCTAGCTAACAAACCTAGCTTACAAACAAATGAAGAAAAACTAAATTTGGTGCCACTGGGCTTTAATGTTAGCTGCCTAACAAACCTATCTTACAAACAAATGAAGAAAAACTGAATTTGGTGCCACTGGGCTTTAATGTTACCTGGCTAACAAACCTAGCTAACAAACAAATGAAAAAAACGAAATTTGGTGCCACTGGGCTGTAATGTTAGCTGGCTAACAAACCCAGCTTACAAACAAATTAAGAAAAACTAAATTTGGTGCCCCTAGGCTTTAATGTTAGCTAGCTAACAAACCTAGCTTACAAACAAATGAAGAAAAACCAAATTTGGTGCCACTGAGCTTTAATATTAGCTAGCTAACAAACCTAGCTTACAAACAAATGAAGAAAAACTAAATTTGGTGCCACTGGGCTTTCATGTTAGCTAGCTAGCTAACTGGCAAAAGCAAGCGACTCTTAACAGATATCCTTGATATTGCCTACAGGCTTTATAAGGTGTTTCTCGCTATGAACCCTCATCTTCTTGTTTTGATATCGAAGCTAGTTAGCTAATGTGGAGCAAGGTAGCTAAGGTGGAGATAGTTAGCTATGTGCTGCCCAGTAAAGGTGAAATTAGCTAGCCTTATCTCCACCTTAACTAGCTATCTTCACATTTACTGGGCAGCACACAAAATCAGCACAACAATTAAATCATAAGGATGTAGCTTTATAGCCTTCATAGCAAGAAACACTGTAAAATCCACAAACTTTATTCACTGATTCTTTTAAGGGCTATTTTGGCTTTTAAGAGTGGATGCTAACATTAGCCAGGCTAACTAGCTAGCTAAAATTAGAGCTTTTTCTTCATTCTTTTAAGAAGAATCTTACTTTATCAGCTAGAGCCATTTCTTCTTCTCTTAGCTAAGTAGACTGTGAAAAAGTTTAAAGTTCTGTGATGGTCATTGTTTTAGGGTTCTGCAGTCCCATTTGAGCACAGAAATGACTATTTACATCTTACTTGGGAATGGGATACCGTGTTGGGATAGCTGTAAGCAGCTAATGACCCCAGGGTTTCCAGGTAGTTTCCAGCCATAATAAAAGTTTCAAACCCACAAAAATGGGATTAATTTTAACCATAATATGAATTAATAGAGCAATTAAACATGTCAACAAAGATGTTTCTGGGTACATTAACTGCAGCTGTCCTGCTATTGAAATTTAGCAAATAGGTACTTAAACCGATGTCAACACCACCACCAAAAGCTTTTTATGGAAACATTTTATACTAATAATTAATAGTTTTAACTTCGCAGTTTGATTTGTATGTGTCTGATATCTGTAGGAGCTCACACATCTCAGTTTCTAAGAGCATTAACATGTTTTAGCACGCTCAGAGTGAAAAGACTTCTGATCTCATACAGTCAGAAAGACAAATAAGAGGCAATAATTCTGTAAACCTAACAACCCCCTCAATCCCTCACAATTCCAAAACCTTCTGACCTTCATAAGCTCTGCCGGACGGATCATATGACATGGCATATTTTAAACTAAAGCAGAACTGCGTACAGTCAGTAAGTTCTGTTAGCTCCCGGTTCAGGCCCATTACTTCCACAATAAATACAGACTGTAAAAGATATTGATGACTGTGATAGTTTGAATAACAGATTGAACGTGAGGAGACACATTCAGTTTTAAGCTTCATTGTTAGGTAGTGTAGATTATAACTTAAATATTTTTAAACTCGCCACAATTATGACATTACTGACTAATTTTGCCACGCTGCCATAAGATCTTCCCCCAACACCCCTAACCCTGTCACTGCAGAGTATACTAGTGATGGGAAGTTGATTTTAAAAGATTTGATTGAGTTCCTACCCCCTCATTGTCTATCTATCTATCTATCTATCTATGCATCCATTCATCCACCCATCCAACAATCTATGTCCAACCCAAGACTTTGCTCTATTTGGTCTTCACTGCTCTTTGTGCCACTGTAGTTTATGACGTCTATCCATCCGTTTATCTATCTCGTAGTAACATTAAGTTGGCTCTGTGCCAACCCAACATTTAAGACACAATGCAACCTGAAACAACATCTGATGATATGTGTACGCTTGATAAGGTGTCCACATATATAATGCAGCCCCTACGGTTCATATAGGTTGGCATACACAGTACTAGTTAGCCTACAGCGGTTGAGTGAGACATGGCCAATCAGGACATTGGTCATTAACATACGCCAGTACTAAAAGCACAGTACACAGCCTGAACAGCCAAAAATGAAGGCACTCACTTTGTTATAAGTGGACCCTTATTGAAAAATGTAGCCCTTCAATATCTCCGTTGAAAATTCAAGCTTTAGAGGCCTGGTGAGCATCTGTTACCAGCCTCAAGGCAGAATAACTTCGGAGTTAGTGCCAAATCAAAACCAGCCACTGCATAGATATCAAAGAGATACGAAGCGTGACAGCAGCCTAGCCTACTGCATAGGACCTTACCATCTTACCTCAGACTGGAGATCAGCTCTCCTTTAGCGAGATGCTCTCACTTTCCTCTAACCCTTTTCCTCCGTGTGATCTCTCATCTTCCCTTCTGCCCCCCTCCAACCACACGTGTATCCACACACACGTACACACAGTCCGAGTACTCCGCCTCCCCCTCTTCCTCGCTTCCCTCCATGCACTACGGTCATACTGAAGAAGTGTCTTTGTGGCTTTAGTCTGAGACGGATACATATACAGCGAATCTAGAGGCGTACTTTGATAGCGAGATGGAAAGAGGAAACTGCCTTTCTGATTCCCTTTCTGTAGAAGTGATTCACGCTTAGAATACACAAGCCTTGCAGTTTGCTCGGTGGGGCGTGAATAACCAAATCTGTTTATGAAAGCACAAAAAGAGCTCTCTGCATCCTAAGCAAACTGAGGGCTGAGGGATCCACGTGATGAGAGGTTTCCTCTCCTTGGGCTGGATTTTCAGATAAAGACAAGCCTGGTTTGTAGACTAAACAGGATTTCCAGTGGAAAACACCCAGAGAAATTGTAGGGTGAAGCAAGACTTTGAATTCTTTTGAACTAAGGGGGGCAACAGGACAGAAACACCTGACTGGCCACAGACCAGTTTTGCAGAAATGGTAAATAGACGGACTAGAGCGGACTACAATAGCTCTCTTAGTGATGTGCAAATAATGCACAAAAAGTACCTCTTATCAAGAGAAGCATCAGAAGGCCATCTGGTCTACCTTTTTCCTCCAGCTGTTCAAACAGCTGTGTTTATGGTGTTAAGTGGTTTGAGTTTATTTTATTTTATGTGGTTTTAATGCATTTTGTAACCCCCAGAACCCTAGGAATGTACTGTATGAGCAGTTTGCATGGCTCCATCCTGTGAGTCATTAGTCGTGGAAGGGTTAACTTACAAACACAGTACTTAGCTGTATCATATCTGTAAGTTAGCCTTTTCCTGATGTACACGGCATAGGATAGAGCAATGGAAATTCAATCAGTCACTCAATATTTATTTGTGTAGCGCCTTTTACAACCAACGTTGTCTCAAAGCAGCTTCACGGAAAATCAGTTTGTTATAAAGAAAAACACAGAGTTAATGTACAGACGTAGGAAAGGGGGGTGGACCGGGTCCAAGTCCCCCTTGAGCAAGCCAGAGGCAACAGTGGCGAGGAAAAACTCTCTTGAGTGAGGAAGAAACCTCGAGGGGAACCAGGCTCAAGGGCGGAACCCAACCTCCTCAGGTCGAACCCAGAACCCTTGTCTTGAGACAAGAAAGATAGAACTAACAGGAAAAGGAGCTCAGAACTATTAGATCCAGTCTGATTAGTCCAGGAAGGAGTACCTGCAGGATGGAGCCGACCCATAGATAGAGTTCATGATCAGAAATTGAGACTGATATGGCCAATACTACACATACAGAAGTAGTGTCTCTCAGTGTGGCGGCACCAGGTCTGCTATGTTTATATTTATATACTGCAACATATAGTTATATACTGAATAGTATACACGCATCTGCCACTACATTAGGCAGTAGTCCTTGTATCTACACTTGCAGTTCATGTTAGCAGCTCCACTGAACATATAGGAGCACTCTGTAGACTGTAGTCCATCTGTTTCTCTGTATAGTTTGTTACCCTGTTCTTGGATCAATGGTCAGGACCCCACAGAACCACCACAGGGCAGGTATTATGTGTGTTGTGGATCATTCTCAGCACTGCAGTGACAATAACATGGTGGTCTGTGTCCACTCAATGAGTATAGATACAAGGGGTTGTACCTAATAAAGTGGCTGATGTGGTGTGGAAGATCGAGATGCATGACTAGAGTTTTTTTTATCTGATTGAAATGCACACACAAGGAAGATAATCCAAACAAAGCTCATAAATGCAAACAACACAGAAAACCTCACAATTAGTAAGTGTTCGCTCAACAGCCCTTGAAAAGGGAGGTGAGAGCCAGCAGTTGGTTCAGTGAGTTCAGTCATAAGTAACCACAGAGAAGAGGTCAGAACCCCAGAGAGGTGGACCTCTCGTGGCGAGGTACAGACCTAACCTCTGCTGAACACTAAGCCTCACAGCACCACCGAGTGGTCACAGTGTGGCAGCACACAGGTCTATTTTTGGACCCCTACATTGGTTAACCGGTGAGTCCATATCTGGGGTGCCACTGATATTTCAGTTACAGATATACGTTTAAAGTAAAGGCATTTAATCATAGGTGCAGTGTTCCCTGAGTAGCTTTCGCATAAACAACCCACAAACAACAGCATGACATGGTTTCAGGGACTCCTTGATTCTGCTCATGAGTCGAATCAGGTGGGTTGGTGCAGAGAGCAGTGTAGCTGCAGTGCTGTGTGGGTTGACAGAGGCAGATTTAAACGACCCTGGCCAAAGCAGGTCTTATTGTGGTGAAGGAGCCTCCTGTGGCCTCTAGTTAAATTATTGTTGATTACATAATGGTTGTTGGTTCTTTTTAGTGTTGTACCAGAATCTTTTTTTCGTCTTTTACAAAAAATAGAATAAAGAATAAGAATTAGTGAAGCATGTACAGATACTAATCATCAAAAGAATAGCTGCACAAATAGGTGCACCCAGAAGGAATGGAGCTTGATGGGTAGGTTTGACATTGTGGGACAGTATCACACTCGACCACCCATGTGACATAAGCAAAGACAGACTGTATCGCTGTACCTGACTGATCCAACCGCCACGATTGACATTCAGCTAGCAGTGGTGCCTTCCATGAGCCATCCTGTTAGTGGAGGACCATTGGCAGATGGCTGCACCACACAGGACTGCATGCACACAGACCGTTACCATGACTGTCCTTAACACCACGTCACCGTCATCAAAGACTGCAGTGGTGTCGTACCAGACTGTCATGGAGTGACTCACATTGGCAGCGGGTCATCTTCAGTGACGAGTCCCGCTTTTGTCGTGGTGGAGACGCCCAACGAATCCGTGTGTGGAGGCACCGTGGTCAGCACCAAGACGAGTGGTTTGTTGTCACGCATCACAAGTCCAGAAGGTCTTGTGTCCCTCCATCTCCACCCCTACTGCACCATCTGCGGGAACTGTGTGAGGATATTCAAGCTACATGGGATGGATTATCACAGGACACCATTAAGAACCCCTGGCATATTGGGTTAGTAAACGTGACGGCCCAACACCAATACTGAGAGACACTGAGAGAGTCCAGTTTTATAAAAATCTATTAACTCCAGGAAAATAAATTGTGATGTAATCTATCATGTGATAGCGGCGAATGTCATCACATCACTTTAAGTCCAAAGGTTGACTTCCTCTCTTATCAAACCATTAACACTTCCCTGCTTGCAGACGCCACTGGCGAAAACAGAACTACTGCTCTCCGTGACTTTAATTCTGAGGTAGGTTGTCTGACACCAACAACAGGCATGACAATTTTAAAAGTTATATTTATTTATGTAATGTAATTGTCAACATGTGCAGATTGAAAGCAAGGTTTGGGTAGTTTTACATGAATGCTTGTAGAGACAGTGAGGTGGGTGTAGGGGCATTAAGGCCCCCTGACTAGGCAGGAAGCCCAGGACCACTTGGGTCAGTATTGCTCGTATTTTGGTAGAAAAATTCTGTTTTTCATTCGAATGAATTCTGCATAACGGAACTTTTTGGGAAGTGAGTTCAGTCCTGATTTTATGTAGGTCATACTGCACGAATCCAGAGTGGACACATGCTTGCGCAACCAAATAGTTGCAGTTCTTCTTTTTTAACTCCTAATGCTCACTTCAGTCCGTTTCAGCCGATTTCAGCCGGAAGTCTGAGAAACTAGAGGTGAGATCAAGGACAAGGGAACTGGATGAGACAAATGGGACATGTTCCCCTTCAATATTTCAATGGGCTGGGTGCCACACCCCCTATGCTTTTAAATGATTATCCCTAACTGTGTTAAAGACAGCCTGCCTGGTTCACAGTTTCCCACTATTATTGGCTATAGGTTTATTGGTTGACCACCCATAGGACAGTGATTGAGCTAATTTGGTTGGAGCCATCATTTGGCCCTTAGATGCTTACATAGGTTCAGCTTCGGAGGCAGCAATATCTCTATGTGCAGCATTTCACAACCTGAGCTCTGCCTATGAATTAATCAGCATTAATTTGAATGGTATTTGGGGTTCAGTATGTTTGAAGTGTAATGTTAGCAGCTTGTAGGGCTGAGGTGTCAACACGTCCAGTTTTAGGCCGGACAGTCTGGTTTCCAGTTCTCTGTCTGGTGCCATACCTGGATGGACACCTATCAGTCCTCTTTTCGAGATGAACTATTTAAAATGTTCACTAGCGAACAATATTATGTGTGCTATTGGCTAACGTTGGTTTAACAAGGTCTTGTGACACCGTGACTCGCCTACCGTCTAACCACAAGTCAGCCCTCTAAATGCTAGTTAATTAGTTAGCCACAATGTGACTCACGAATGTCATCCATTACACACACACACTTTTTGATGTCCTCATTTTGTGGTTATGAAAGTGGCCATCCCAGTGGATAGCTGATAGCACTCAAATTCACAGATTTGTATGTTACTGCTGAACTTAAATCCATCAAAGAGACTCCTGAGTGATGCAACGGCCTAAACCAGTGCTTCTCAACCCTGGTCCTGGACATTTTAGTGCTTTCCCTGTTCCCAACAACGTATCACATTCAACTTATCAGCTCATGTACAAGCTCTTCCAGAGATGCTCTGTATGTATGTATGTTCAAGCACTAACATGTGCAGGGCAGGGAACCTCCAGGACCAGGCTTGGGAAACACTGGTCTAAGCTGAGGGGGTCTAATCTTATCTGCAGAGGGCCAGCGTGGCTGCAGGTTTTCATTCCAAAGACACTGGAGCTCATCTGATACTACTTGTTTAATCAGTTGGTCTCCGTCTGCAGCAGCTGATCATGCGAGTTCCTGCTGTGTTGGAATAAAACCTGCATCCACACCAGCTGTTTGTGGATAAGACTGGGTATCACTGGTCTAAATGATTATCAGGGGGTTAAAACACAAGGATGCTACTGCTATACATAAGAGGGAGCCCAAGAGGAGAGAAAGGTTGGTGGTACTGTGTAATGTTCCAACTCTAGAGGGGTGTGTGGTATACAGTCCAGTAACAAAGTTCTGAACTACAGTGTAGCATACTAATAGTCACATGACCAGTTACCTCACATTTACCTCAGAGCTGTTATTACTGTATCCACTGTTCAGAGCTAGCTGCTGCTAATGCTGCTCAGTTCCCCTGAAATACGGTTAGCCTAGCTGTTAGCTACCCTCGGCTATTTACTCTAAAACTGATCCTCTAAAGCGAGTTCATCTTTTATTAATCTTCAGACCTGTATATTTAACTTTCTGAGGCTCATTCTGATGAAAACACACCCCACTACAGTCACTACACCCACATTTACCTCATAGCTGTTATTACTGTATCCACTGTTTAGAGCTAGCTGCTGCTAGCGCTGCTCAGTTCAGCTCAAATACGTGTAGCCCAGGATGCAGTACAACATGAAGATAGCTCCGCCTGTTTACTAGAAACTCTGATTGCAGTAGAACACTACAGATTTTCACTCACATACTACATACTACTTTTAGGCAGATGTAGTACATGTGTAGTGTGTACTGTGCCATTTTGAATACAGTCTAAGACAAGTAACTTTAGTTATAAGAACCTGATTAAACAAATAAGCATGAGAGACATTAGGTGTTGGCAAAGTTGAGCTGACCTTTCTTGTGTTAGACTCTGTTGCAAGGCATTTGACAGCAGCAATGCCCATATTTACAGCACATTTAATAAGATGGACACTGCATTTCTCGCTCCTTTCAGCTGGTCAAATTAGCCTCCAATGGCTCTCCGTCCAGTCATTCTTACATTATAATGTAGTATATTAATTCTCTCATGCTTCAGTTGTAACATGATGCTAATAATAATAAAATACTACTAGCACAATAATGCTTTTTTTAAAATAATTGTTTTATTAAAAATACCATTTAAATTGTGATGACTAAATACCACTAATTATCTTTTTTGAGATCTGCACTAGAAACAAGAAGCTGCTACGTCTTTGTTTTCCTTGCTGTCGAGATGTTCCTTGCAGAGTGGACTACTGTTTAGTCTGGAAGCCCCAGATCATGTCTAAGGGTGTTGAGTGTTGAGCCTCTCTGGGATGCTCAATAACAAATTCAAGGAACGGTCACTCTTTAGTTGCTTCACCCACATAATAGCAAGCTTTGGCTTAGTGCAGCAGCACTGATCCACCTCAGGGTGGCACTGTAGCAAACTGGTTCATCATAGCCCAGCAACTGTATCCACACCCAGAATACATTTACATTTAGCTGACGCTTTTATCCAGAGCAACTTACAAGGTTAGTCATTTTACAGGTAGGCCAGTGCAGTGTTAGGAGTCTTACTCAATGATTCTTATTGCTGTACCTCACCATTTGCTCCCTAGACTGGGATTCAAACCCCGTCTCCCACATGGGGTGGTAGCTCTCTGGTGGGTTGTGGTGTTAACCACTGAGCAACAAACCTCTGCAAAACCTATGCGCTGTAGTATGCTCCCCCAGTAACCCGTGCTCCACCCTGCCCTACCACTCCCACCCTGCCCCACCACTTAATTAGATACACCTTGGATCTACACTTATTGTCCATGTTATCAGCTCCATGTAGGTGCACTCTCCAGTTCTACAGTTACAGACTGTAGTCCATCTATTTCTCTGTATACTGTATTATCAGGACCCACACAGGACCACCACAGAGCAGGTACTATGTAGGTGGTGGATGATTCTTAGTACTGGGGGAACAAGGAAAATCTGTTTAGCACACTGATCACCTGTTTGTTTGTACCTTGCAGGAGCACAATGGACCTCGGGGAGTACTTCAAAAGGATCGGCTTCACTGGTCTGTATGACAAAGCTGACCTTGCCACTCTGTTCACTGTACACAAGCTGCATGTGATGAACGTTCCCTTTGAGAACCTCAGTATGCACTGTGGAGAGAGGAACACCATGGACCTGAAGGTCATCTATGAGAAGATCGTGGTTGACCATCGTGGAGGCTGGTGCTGTGAGAACAACCTGCTCTTCTCCTGGGTGCTGAGAGAGATGGGCTACAAATTCATAATGCTCGGTGCCAAAGTCTTCAACTCAGTCAAAAATGAGTACACCCCCATGAATGCGCATCTCATCAACCTGGTTGAGATTGACGGCAAGCCGTATATCGCTGATGTGAGTTTTGGAACATCAAGTCAAATCTGGTGCCCGTTAGAACTGATCGCAGATAAAGACCAGCCCCAGCCCACGGCGGTGTTCCGTCTACTGAGGGACGGAGAGAACTGGATCCTGGAGAAGACAGGGAGGAAACCGCAGATCCTAAATGAGAACTTTGCCCATTGCAGCCTCATTGACAAGAGCTTGAAGAAGACCATGTACAGCTTTCTTCTAAAGCCACGTAACGTTGACCATTTTCTGGAGACCTCTGAGTACCTGCAGGACAGTTCTGAATCTTTGTTCACCCAGAAGTCCATCTGTTCTCTTCAGACCCCTACTGGCTTCAGAGTTTTGGTTGGTTGGACCTACAGTGAAGTCACATTCAATCCTCAAGAAGACACAGACCTCTATGATATCAGAGAGATACCAGACAGTGAGATCGAGGCGTTACTGAAGGAAAAGTTCCAAGTAACTTTACGTCATAAACTGACACCTATATACAGAAAGTCATCCTATAGAATATCCTGATATACACAGTATATGTTCTGCTTTACATGAAATTTCATCATATCTTATATATATACAGACAAGTGCTAAATCTTAGCTAAACCAAGTCTTTCTTCGCAGGCGCAATATGGCCTCAGTCCTTTGGTTGATTAGACAAATTGGAATTTAATCATCCAGAAAAGAAATTATGATTAATGGGACATACCAGACAATAAGACAATGACTGTACTAAAGGAAAAGTCTCATCTTCTGATTTTGGGTAGTAAACTGATTCTAATCATCAACAAAGCTGTGTAATAAAACTGAATAAATGAAACATGACGTAATAATTTATTGTATATTATTGTCCAGTATCAAAACAAACTATTAAAATTAATTTAATAGCTCCTAATTAACTGCCCAGGCTGGCTTAAGCCCAGAACTGACTGACCATAGGCAGATCAAAGAGGAGGCAAAAGAGGAAGCTCTTGTAGGTGGCCAATCTGCTGTGCATATCTGAGGTGCTGCAAAGCTGGAGATCCAGAACATATGAAGATCACCAGGATGACAATAACAGTAGTACACAGCAGTACCAGAACCAAAACGCAACACCTGCTGTACCTCAAAATCCCAAACTATTTAGGAAGATCCAAAGACAGATAAGCCACTCAGGGTATTCAGGAACATGAAGTATGAATGAATATGAGGAAGAAAACTCTGAGAGCTAAAACTCTGGATACGTGACTGAAGTCTTTCCATGCAACCAGCATTCGGAAAATATCCGAGCTATCTACCTTAAGCCGGACACTATGTAATGACTCCTGCGCTTATAGCGGTTACTTTCAGAACGTCAATGCCGTCCCCTGGACATGATTAGAGTGGAATTCCATGTTGTCATGTGTTAACATTAATGTATAAAGACAAACTGGGTGGTGAAATAACATCATCTGAGTGCAGGAGAGAGAGGAGGGACAGCATTAAAGCTAATCTACACTGGCGGATAGCATTTCAAGCAACATGATTCGTCACCTAATACAATTCCTTAAGCAAGAATGCCTAGAAATACAGGGGTTGGACAATGAAACTGAAACACCTGTCATTTTAGTGTGGGAGGTCTCATGGCTAAATTGGACCAGCCTGGTGGACAGTCTTCATTAATTGCACATTGCACCAGTAAGAGCAGAGTGTGAAGGTTCAGTTAGCAGGTAAGAGCACAGTTCTGCTCAAAATACTGCAATGCACACAACATTATGGGTGACATACCAGAGTTCAAAAGAGGACAAACTGTTGGTGCACGTCTTGCTGGCACATCTGTGACCAAGACAGCAAGTCTTTGTGATGTATCAAGAGCCACGGTATCCAGGGTAATGTCAGCATACCACCAAGAAGGACGAACCTCCACCAGCATCACGTAGTGACCTGGCCACTATCCTGCAAGAGGAATGGCTTAAAGTCCCTCTGACCACTGTGCAGGACTTGTATATGTCATTCCCAAGACGAACTGACGCTGTATTGGCCACAAAAGGAGGCCCTACACCATACTAATAAATGATTGTGGTCTAAAACCAGGTGTTTCAGTTTCATTGTCCAACCCCTGTATATGACATGATCTGATAATATACTTACAACAGTCATAAAACAGGAATATTAGTTATTGTCTAGATTAGTACAGAGTAGGAAATGTTTTTGGATTATGTTATTATGCTTCTCTGGTTTGCAGAGTTATAAGCCTAATGTACACACCAGAGAGAGAATCTCACAGAAGCCACTGTCACATCTCTGTCTGTCTGTCTGGTCTTGTTCATATGTCAATCAGTGCCCCCTCTGGTTGCTTCATGTCACTGCACTGCTTTTCCTGCTTCACCCTGGCTCCACCCACTCCCACACCTGATGTTAATCAGTACTCATTTGGACTTCCATTAAGACCCCTTTGTTTGCCCTGCCTGTCGTGAAGTCTCTGTTTCCCCCCTCGTAAGTCGAAGCCGTGTTCCTCATCAGTTCTGGTTTCATGTGTTTGTGTTTACTCCTGAGTTTTGACCCTTGTTTTGTTTCTGGCTGTTGTCACTCTCTCAATGGATATGTCTTTGTTAATACTCACCTGTGTTTTGAACCCTGTCTCCTGGACAAACTCAAATAAAACCACTGTGCGTTTGCAACCTGCCTCAATCTCCCCGTTACAGCCACCTTCCTTAGCTGCCTGAAGTGCCTCAGTTAGAATTCCAGGCCTGTCCTCTGTTACAAGGTGATGTCATCTTGTAATACAACCCTTACTGCCCGCCTAGTAAGGATCATATTACAGGATGACATCACCAGCAAAACTGATGCCACTACAAGAACAGACACGTCAGTGTGAAGGACAGTGCTACCACTCTAGTGGTGACCAATCAGAACAGAGCGGGCAAGTTGACCAATCAGCACAGTGAGCTCATTAGTAGGTGGGGTTAACAGAGCGTTCTTTTTTTATGGCTATGACACATTAAAATGTTTTGATTCTTTTCAATGAAGATGCTAAGATCACTGATACACAGTTACAGTGTTGTATGGAGGGTCTGGCTGAAGTTTGGTTAATGAGCTAACTGGTCTCTGAGCTGGTCATATGGTCAGCTTTGTAGCTTTCAGCTACATGAGCCCATTAGGAGCAACTGTACATACAAAGCATTAGATATCATAACTGTATAATAACTGTAAATGCAGCATGACTTTAAACCCACATACTTAACTGCACACTTTGATACCTCAACGCTACATATAGACTCACACCGAACTGTTCAAGATTCAATTCAAGATTCAAGATTCAAAGCTTTATTGTCATATGCACAGTAAGGAAACTAGTTTCCCTGTACAATGAAATTCTTACTTTGCTGCCCACACTGGATGTCATAGAATAAAAAGTATAAATATAAATAGACAGATAACAAGGATCAAAAATTAAGCATGCAGAGAATATATAAATAAAATATAAAATATAAAATGTAAACAATTTAGAATTATACAGGCTATATACATTGTGCAGGTATGTGCTACATTAGTTACATTGTAACAGTCTGTAGTAAAGTGGTGTTTGTGCAAAATGAGCTGAAATATAACCATACAAGAACAGTTACATGTGCAAAACGATGTGTGCAGCTGTATGCAGACACAACCAGTCATGTTGTTGCCTCCAGCATATGCAAACTGCACACCAGTTCTAATGTTCTCATTCTGACATACACATACGGTCCTTACACACTTGTCTTATGCTTATGCCCATATTGTTTATTTGTCTTTACACTGTACACTATGTATATATATGGAGAAGGAGCCGGACTGTGTGTCGTTATACTGTACAACCGTGTATTGGTATAATGACAATACAGTTGAATTAAATTGACCTTGTCCTAGTTCTACCCAAATTTGCATCCCCGTTAGGGGCCCAAGGGTAAACTCCCACTATTACCTTTAGTATCACTCCTCCCTGCTCATGTTCCTTCTTTAGACTTGAGATCATTTAGCCAGCACAACGTCTCTCCTGCTCAAAGTAAGTGGTGTAAATGTCAGTAATATGTTCCTATGTGATTTTAGGGATGTTGCTTTTGAATGCGGGTTATTTATCTGGATCACACATGCAGTTTTATCTGACTGACTGGCAGTAAAAATCTAATCTATAGAGTGAACAGTCTGGTTACTTCCATAACGGTGCCGTTTGTTTGCTAGATCAGACATCTTGTACTTTGGTTTTGTGATCATTCTATGTACCTCTAAACTGGGGTGCCACAGGGCTCTATTTTGGGGCACGTGTTGTTTACAATACACATCAACGGGATCTGGAATAACTGTTTAAATGCTGAGGCAAGTTTGAACAGATGGTACCATAAACTAGAATC
Organism: Prochilodus magdalenae; assembly: GCA_024036415.1. Taxonomy (NCBI): domain Eukaryota; kingdom Metazoa; phylum Chordata; class Actinopteri; order Characiformes; family Prochilodontidae; genus Prochilodus; species Prochilodus magdalenae. The sequence goes on along the minus strand of JAMWET010003524.1, from coordinate 129,848 downwards.
ATCTTTACCATAGCTGGTGCAGTTACTCGGACCAATAGGACTAGTTTTGTCTAGTAAATATTTGGGTTTCATGTTGGATGATATCTTTTAAACTGCATGCCAAACATTCGATAAAGAAGTTTTGGCTTTAAGGTTTGTTTGTTTGTACCGTGCAGGAGCACAATGGACCTTAAGCAGTACTTCAAAAGGATCGGCTTCACTGGTCTGTACGACAAAGCTGACCTGGCCACTCTGTTCACCATACACGAGCTGCATGTGATGAGTGTTCCCTTCGAGAACCTCAGTATCCACTGTGGAGAGAGGAAAACTATGGACCTGGAGGTCATATATAAGAAGATTGTGCTCGACCATCGTGGAGGCTGGTGCTGTGAGAACAACCTGCTCTTCTCCTGGGTTCTGAGAGAGATGGGCTACAAATTCACCATGCTCGGTGCCAAAGTCTTCGACTCATTTCAAAATGAGTACAGCCCCATGAATACGCATCTCATCAACCTGGTTGAGATTGACGGCAAGCCGTATATCGCTGATGTGAGTTATGGGGTGTCCTTTCAAATATGGCACCCGTTAGAACTGATCGCAGATAAAGACCAGCCCCAGCCCCCGGGGGTGTTCCGTCTACTGAAGGATGGAGAGAATTGGATCCTGGAGAAGACCGGGAGGAAGTTACTGCTCCAGAACAAGGCCTTTGCCTCCCGCAATCTCACTGACAAGAGCCTGTCGAAGGCCATGTTCAGCTTCTTGTTAACGCCACGCAGTGTTGACCATTTTCTGGAGACCTCTGAGTACCTCCAGACCAGTTCTGAGTCTGTGTACACCCAGAAGTCTATCTGTTCCCTTCAGACACCCACTGGCTACAGAGCTCTGATTGGCTGGAACTACAGCGAGGTCACATTCAATCCTCAAGAAGACACAGACCTCTATGATATCAGGCAGATACCAGACAGTGAGATCGAGGGTGTACTGAAGGAAAAGTTTAACATTACATTAGGTTCTAAACTACGACCTATAAACAGCTAAGATATGAAATGAAATACGAAGCTCACCCAGAAATCCAAATTTAAACATAGTGAGTGAATTATCAGATGAGATGGACAAAAAATGTGTCAGCTTGCATGTTTAAGGTGGTAGTAACTCTAGGCTCCTGCAGAGGGTGCTGCATGGGAATGATGGGGCTATAAATAATTGTGTGAGTGACGGGATCCATAGATTGGGAAGAGGTGCTACAGTGCAGGGAATGTCTCGTTCCATGTGTGGTAAACGGCTCCAGAGCAGATGTTAATGATTGGCTAAAAGGAGTGACTGCATGTGGGCATGGCCAAGACCACAGTGTGAAGGAAGTAGCTGAATCTGCAGGTGTATGGAAGCGTACGGTCATACGGGTCTACCAGCAGTGGCTAAAATCCCAGTCTACAGGGAATTCTTCTTGGAATTGTGCCAGGGAAGGCATCCACCAAATCTGGCCCAACTGACCAATGCTTTGATGTAGTAGTGTCTGAACACTGATGTGGCTACATCCAGAAACTTGTCCAGGCCATGCCTAATCCAGGCACTGCTGTTATTGGAGCTTGTTGAGGTGTTACACACTGTTGGGTACGTTTCAGTCACAGGGGACTCTTTTTTCATTTCACTTGTTCTGTACTATGGTGCTGGAGGACTGTCATTTCATTTCACTGTGTACTTGTATAGAGCTATAATGACAATAAAGCTTCTTAAACTCTTGAACTTGAGATCACTCATTAAAAAAGACTTCAAAGATGCAGCACCCTTTCCAGTCATTAATGATGAGCTTTCCCCTACTATATAATGCACTACGCATAAGTTATGAGATTCTGGATTTTACATTTATAGCCTATAGGGCACTATTTATCCAAATGGCTATAGTTTAATTTTCAATACTCACCCAGAAGGAACTAGCCGACAGGAATGAAACTTGGTGGGTAGGTCTGACATCATGAGACATGCTAGTGATTTGAGTTTCACACTCAGCCGTGCATGTGACATAAGCAAAGATGAGCCTTATCACTGTACCTAATTGATTATATAAGGTCGTCAGTTGCGCACGCTTTCCATTCTGGCTCGTGCCTGGTCATACAGTGGGGCTCATGGGAGCAGGATGGTCTTATCAGGGCATTGTGTGCCATAGCAGTCGTGGGGATGATAACCTTCCTCGGCTTATTTCTTTATTAGGCCTGTTTAAGAGTTTAGACAGACATGCCACATACATTTATTGCAATCCTGCTGTGGTTAGTCATCCAGTAATAACCTGAGGTTGGGACAGGTCCCACATCAGTCTCAAGTCTTGATACTCCCTCCTCTGGACTGCCTGTGATGAGCACCACCTCATTCCAATGTCACCATTGTTAACCACCGTTCTAAAACAGGCTTCTGAAGGTCATTAGTGATTTTCTGAATAAACAGATCTAATACAATATCTGATCTGGAATTTGGGAGACATGTTTCCAGTAGTGTGTCTTACACCACTGATGGAGAGGAGAGCCCTCAGCAAGCTGCTGATCATGGACAATGTTCACCATCCTCTGCACAGCATGATCATCAGGCAGAGGAGCTCATTCAGTGGCAGACTGCTGTCCCAGTCCTGCTCCACAGACAGACTCAGAAAGTCTTTTGTCCCTCAGGCCATAAGACTGTTCAACTCTCAGTACAGCAAATGAAAAACTCTGTGACACTCTTCCATTCCGGTCACTCCAACAGACACACCCCCATCTCTGCACACACTTCCTCCTTTGGACACACCCCTATGTCTACACACGCTACCTCTTTAATGCCCCATATCTATTTATATTTTATTAATCTACCGTTCTGTACTACTGTCACATATCCTGCACTGCTAAATTATTTTTATTACTGCGTACTTGCAGTGTCTGTATGGCTGACAACAGCCATCTCCTTAATTTGCACAGCAAATGGTATACCACTACCTCCTTTACACAAACACTAAGGACTCTATTTTTATACTTTCATACTTTCATACTTTATAATGTATCTTTGTCTCTATCTGTATAACTCTATCCTGTGCTTCTCTGTTGCTTCTGTGTACTTTGTATATCTGCCACTGAATGCCTCAAATTTCCTATCTATCTATCTATCTATCTATCTATCTATCTATCTATCTATCTATCTATCTATCTATCTATCTATCTATCTATCTATCTGTCTGTCTGTCTGTCTGTCTGTCTGTCTCTGCACTGCCTGTGATGAGCGCCACCTCATTCCAATGTCACCATTGTTAACCACCATTCTAAAAACAGGCTTCTGGAGGTCATTAGTGATTTTCTGAATAAACACATCTAATACAATATCTGATATGGAATTTGGGAGACAAGTTTTCAGTAGTGTGTCTTAGATAAGAAATTTGATTTAGTGTTACATATATATCATATCTGTACTGGGGAATCCTTTACTGTAAGGTTTTAGTTAATTGTGTACTGTCACTTTAAAACACTTCTGCTCTGTCATTGCTGCAGCTCCACCCAGTCTGTGAAATGCAAATTAGGGGGAGGTATGAAATACTTGGCACAGCAACACAAAAGAAGCAGCTCACAATTCTAAACACTAACAGTAGGACTGTGAACTTTGTAACAGGTCCATTTTACTGAGTTTTATCCGAGGCATTAGCTTCTCGGCTCTGCAGGGTTTCCACATGTGCTTTTTGTATTTCCTTACTGTCTGCATGTATATAAGAGACAGAGCTGCACAAGTGTTCACACCAGAGTGTTCATTCACCACCAGCCATATTAAAGAAAGCAGCCAGCAGCAGTCGTGGTCTGGATCCTTCCAGCACTCACAGGGCACAATGAGAGTTTTTAACTGTTAACGGATCTGCAGATGGGCGACATTAACAACACTAAAGCTCCCACAAACAACCGCTCACACTGAAGCTCACACTTACAAAGGCGCGCATTTTTATTCCACCAGTTTAGCAAGTAATTCAGTGGATTTGTCTTGAGTTACAAAGCATGAGCTTGGCCTTTAACTGAAACGTGTTACACATTACAGCACTGTGGTGAAGTGACCATCACAGGCATGGACATGAATAAGTGAGTCTGTTTATCACAGTACAAAGAGAGTACTCTGCATCCTGACCAAACTGACGGCTGAGGAACCCATGTGATTAGAGAGCTGCTTTAACGCTTGCTATTAACAGGCAAATGATGTCCCGTGATCAACACCCATAACATCTGTAGCTTAGTCCCGAGACTCAGCAAATCATACACAGCAAATCTGACTAAAACAATGTGTAAAAGTCAAACTGGAAGAATCACATCCTACTGTAAGAGTTCCTTAGAGTGCAGTGTTGGGCAGTAACTCTGTCAAGGTAATGTATTAGTGTACTGTAAGTAGTGTGTTGGTGTACAGTAACTCAGTAAGTGTAATGTGTTAGTGTACTGTAAGTAGTCTGTTGGTGTACAGTAACTCAGTAAGTGTAATGTGTTAGTGTACTGTAAGTAGTGTGTTGGTGTACAGTAACTCAGTAAGTGTAATGTGTTAGTGTACTGTAAGTAATCTGTTGGTGTACAGTAACTCAGTAAGTGTAATGTGTTAGTGTGCTGTAAGTAGTGTGCCGGTGCACAGTAACTCAGTATGTGTAATGTGTTAGTGTACTGTAAGTAGCGTGTTGGTGTACAGTAACTCAGTAAGTGTAATGTGTTAGTGTGCTGTAAGTAGTGTGTTGGTGTACAGTAACTCAGTAAGTGTAATGTGTTAGTGTGCTGTAAGTAGTGTGTTGGTGTACAGTAACTCAGTAAGTGTAATGTGTTAGTGTGCTGTAAGTAGTGTGTCGGTGTACGGTAACTCAGTAAGTGTAATGTGTTAGTGTACTGTAAGTAGTGTGTTGGTGTACAGTAACTCAGTAAGTGTAATGTGTTAGTGTACTGTAAGTAGTGTGTTGGTGTACAGTAACTCAGCATGTGTAATGTGTTAGTGTACTGTAAGTAGCGTGTTGGTGTACAGTAACTCAGTAAGTGTAATGTGTTAGTGTGCTGTAAGTAGCGTGTTGGTGTACAGTAACTCAGTAAGTGTAGTGTTAGTATACTGTAAGTAGTGTGTTGGTGTACAGTAACTCAGTAACTGTAATGTGTTAGTGTGCTGTAAGTAGCGTGTTGGTGTACAGTAACTCAGTAACTGTAATGTGTTAGTGTGCTGTAAGTAGCGTGTTGGTGTACAGTAACTCAGTAAGTGTAGTGTTAGTATACTGTAAGTAGTGTGTTGGTGTACAGTAACTCAGTAACTGTAATGTGTTAATGTGCTGTAAGTAGTGTGTTCGTGTACAGTAACTCAGTAAGTGTAATGTGTTAGTGTGCTGTAAGTAGCGTGTTGGTGTACAGTAACTCAGTAAGTGTAGTGTTAGTATACTGTAAGTAGTGTGTTGGTGTACAGTAACTCAGTAAGTGTAATGTGTTAGTGTACTGTAAGTAGTGTGTTGGTGTACAGTAACTCAGTAAGTGTAATGTGTTAGTGTACTGTAAGTAGCGTGTCGGTGTACAGTAACTCAGTAAGTGTAATGTGTTAGTGTGCTGTAAGTAGTGTGTTGGTGTACAGTAACTCAGTAAGTGTAATGTGTTAGTGTGCTGTAAGTAGTGTGTTGGTGTTCAGTAACTCAGTAAGTGTAATGTGTTAGTGTACTGTAAGTAATGTGTTGGTGGACTGAGAGACACTAGAGTCTCTTCACCTACACTGAGCTGATGAAGAGTCCTGTTCCAGAAATGATAATAGGACATTAGAGCCGTAATAAACCATACTCCTGTTACTCTCCATACTTAAGTACATCTGAAGGTACATACTTTAGTACTGTTACTCCAGTGGAGGTCTAAAGAGAGGGACTTCTACAGACACTGAAGGACTCTTTTACCTTGGAGATCTCTACTTTAACTCAGCTACAGGAATTTTGTACTTTGTCCATCACTATATATGTATGTATATATCTATGGAGGTTCTTCACACTTGCACATCTCACTGAATGGATGTTTTTAGGAAAAGTGGTTGAAGAACCCTTTTTGTCACCAACCATCAAGTCTGCTCAGGGTTCAAAATTTCAGCCAGTCATGTTGTACATTGAGCCTACGAGCTGTCCCACTTTTCAGATTTATAAATCATTCTGGGAGAACGTAGCAACATACATAAGCCAGCTACCAAATCAGGTTAAACAGCAACATTTAGTAAGACCTCCATGGAGCTCACCCATAACCAGATGGTCAAACTATGGCAGCTATAATCCAAACAGCATTCTAATGTTTGGAGCTCGCTGTTCACCAATATTCACCATATATGACCTGTAGTCATTTTGACTGGATTAGTCAATTGAATTCAACTTTATTGCCATTATACCAATACAAGGTTGTACAGTATAACGAAACACGGTCAGACTCCTTCTCCAGTGCAGTTGAAGAATATATGTGTAGTGTAGTGCAAAGACAATGTTTGCAAACAGTACAGCATGTGTACAGGACATGTGCAAAGAGTTAGAGCAGTCAGATGTTCAGTATAGATAAATACATATAGCTAAATAAAAACAAGTGGCTAGTCCGTGTGTGTCACATGAAGTAAGCCTAGTGGGGCTAGGCAAAATTGCAGGTTTAGGCTTAATATGTGTCTGCTCAACCAAATGATCAAATTATGGCAGCTATAATCTGAAAGGCCTTGAATATGGAGCTCTCTGTTCAACAAAAGTTTACCATCTATGGCTTTGTAATCCTTTGAATTGGACGATTGGTCACCAGTGTGTGTAAATTTAAGCCCCAGCCCAGAAGTCCAAGGGTTAACGCCCCATTTCTTTTCTAGCCAATCCCTCCACCCTGCACTTCCTTCCTTCAGGCAACTTCGGACGGCTTGGCCAGCTCAACTGTTCCCTCTGACGTCTGCTAAAAAGTAGGTTGTATAACTGTCAGAAATGCAGAGCTCCTCCTGGTTTTCTAAAGGCATGTTTTAAATGTTGGTTTTGCACGTTGGAATGAATCTCTGAAGAGATTAGCTTTTTATGTTAGCTAAGAGCTAAGTTTACTTTTCCCTTGCAGGAGCACAATGGACCTTAGGGAGTACTTCAAAAGGATTGGCTTTACTGGTCTATATGACAAAGCTGACCTTGCCACTCTGTGCACCGTACACAAGCTGCATGTGATGAACGTTCCCTTCGAGAACCTCAGTATCCACTGTGGAGAGAGGAACACTATGGACCTGGAGGTCATATATAAGAAGATCGTGGTTGACCATCGTGGAGGCTGGTGCTGTGAGAACAACCAGCTCTTCTCCTGGGTTCTGAAAGAGATGGGCTACAAATACACCATGCTGGGTGCCAAGGTCTTCAACATACTCAAAAACGATTTTAATCCCATAGAGTCACATCTCATCAACCTGGTTGAGATTGATGGCAAGCCATATATTGCTGATGTGAGTTATGGGGTGTCCTGTCAAATATGGCACCCATTAGAGCTGATCGCAGATAAAGACCAGCCCCAGCCCCCGGGGGTGTTCCGTCTACTGAAGGATGGTGAGAGGTGGATCCTGGAGAAGACCGGGAGGAAGCCGCTAATCCAGAACCAGGCCTTCGCCACCTGCAGCCTCGTTGACAAGCGCCTGACAAAGACCATGTACAGCTTCTTGTTAATGCAGCGCGGCGTTGACCATTTTCTGAAGACCTGTGATTTCCTGCAGACCAGTGCTGAATCATTGTTCACCCAGAAGTCCATCTGTTCCCTTCAGACAACAACTGGCTTCAAAGCTCTGGTTGGCTGGACTTACAGTGAGGTCACATTCAATCCTCAAGGAGACACAGACCTCTATGATATCAGAGAGATACCAGACAGTGAGATCGAGGCTGTACTGAAGGAAAAGTTCCAAGTCACTTTACGTAATAAACTGACACCTATAAACAACAAAGCAGCCTATAAAATATAAGAAATACGCTGTTACATATTGTCGCTGTCCGGTTCTGACAGTGTGAATCTACAGTTTCACAGTATCAGTAGGTCAGTTCTCATTGGTACTTCTTTTCTGTCTCATTTTATGTGATATATAATATACATGTCTAAAATGTCAAAATAGGTCTCAGTATGATGACTTCTAATCTGTAATTCTCAATTATAATCTGATCAAAAATCAATAAAGCTTTAAAACAGGACTTTTGATGTTGAAAAGATGTCCTTGACTTCCATGTCCCATGACCGCCATCTAGTGCTCTTCTGGTGTCTTCTACGTATTGTGTTTATGAGCCCATTAAGGGAGCCCTGACTACTAAGGCATATTGTATAGGCCCATGCTGTATGATGTCCAATAGCATTCAAGTATGTTGTAAAAAACAAGTAAAATACTTTATTTATTATTAAAAAGGAACAGCAAACAGGAACAGCAAGCTGAATATCAAGTTTAAATAGCCATCTGGTTTTATAGCAGCATGCAGACTAGACCGCTTCTTTGTAGATATGAAGGGCTCTTTCTTAAAACTCAACGATTTGTAATTACATGTAATTATATACATGGTAGTAAATAAATCTTACATACTGCTCCTCGTACAGTCAGTTTCCTTTAAGACTTATTTCTAAGAAATACGGCAGCCGAGTATACATATATATATATATATACATATATAGGCATTTAAGGCATTTAGCAGACGCTCTTATCCAGAGCGACTTACAACTGTGCTTAGTGTTCCATTGGATAATATTCCAGCTAGTATAGGAAGTTTAGAGCCTAAAACTCACCATAAGCTCAGACACTGCCCGAACAAGGGGCCAGTGCTGATACATAGAGAGATCTATACCCACATATATAAAGCAAAAGTGCACTAGCTGGCAACCCCAGCCCAGCGAAGAGAAGAAAAGGTCAGTAGAGAAGAAAAGGTCAATATATATATATATATATATATATATATATATATATATATATATATATATATAATATATATATATATATATATATATATATATATATACACTAGCTATATATATATATATATATATATATATATATATATATATATATATATATATATATACACTAGCTATATATATATATATACACTAGCTATATATATATATATATATATATATATATATATATATATATATATATATATATATATATATATATATATATATATATATGCTAGCTATAGTACTTCTATAGTACATTCACTGGAGTACTAAGAAAGGGACATTAGCTGTCCTGTTCCTGGATTTAACTGAAAACTACAGCACGAGTTTGAAAACCGCGCCTATTTGATATAAACCCCTTATACAAGCTCACTACATAGGGTGTGTATGTCAGATGACTCCTGAATCCCTATACGGTGCTCTGTGTAGCTTTCTACACTATCGTGTGTAAAATAAAAGGCAGTTCAGATTATATCATAAGCTGCACGACTCCCTTTCTAACGTTTAGTTCACCGTTTGGGTGCGGAAGCTGGACTTACGACGTGCACTACATGGGAAACACGGGGCGGTTTGAGATTCAGCCCTAGTGTGTGCGCAGGCGTACTGGCAGGCACCTTCAAACGCACGCGCAGCTCTTTAAAGTGTTACGTAGCGGCCTTTCAGCCAATGAGACTCAAGCTTCCACTGCGGCGCTCTGAGTGGCGGTGCGGCCTGCGTAGGAGAAGAGCCATGAATTCACTAGAACAAGCCGAAGGTATTTCTGAAATGAGGGTGGCTGTTGGGTTGTATGTACGCGTGAGTGGTCATGCTGCGTTTACAATCCCACTGTTTGGTTAAAACAAGCTTATTTTGCGATGACAGTTGGAAGCAACCTTACTAGCTTGCTAGCCTGGAGAGCTAGCGAACGTTAGGCTACACACCCAGCAGTTAGCCACAAGCTAATTTGGCTGCGGCATCTGCACTACCTGTGTTTATGTGAAGGTAGCAGTGTTGTAGACAGAGGAAAGTATCATAATTTTTACTAATTGAGTCAAAATTCGTGCTGTTAAGGTTGTCGCTAAACCGTTAAGACACAGTAGTTAATGGAGGATCAGCCTCGGCTAGGTTGTAGTGTATTAGCTGCCTTTTGGTTTTCATATCAGAACATCAGAGTATAATACAACGCCTGTCTGGGGGTGTGGTGACTTGGTAGAGGATCAGACTGCTTTTAAAGTGCTGGGAGTTTTTAAACCATAACTATCCAGCCAGCAGGGTCCTGTAGGATTAGAGGATGACCAGCACTGCACTCTACAGCAGCAGATGAGCTGTCGTCTCTGAGTGTCCATCTACAAGGTGGACCAGCATGGTAGGAGTGTTTAATAGAGTGGACAGTGAGTGGACAGCAGCACTGCTGTGTCTGATCCACGCACACCACCACCACGTCAGTGTCACTGCAGTGTTGAGAATGAGCCACCACCCACATACGACCTGTTCTGTGGGGGTCCTGACTACTAAAGAACAGGCCAATAAAGTATGGGCTACAGTCTGTACAGAGTGCTCCTATATGGACACTGGAAGTAGAAGCAAATGAGATGGCTTTGATGTTACAAAGTGATTATCACAGATAAGTAGAGTAGCCTAAATCAATACTTATGTAAAAGTTTTAATAATTGGGTAAAATACTAAAAAAAACCAAAAAAAAAAAACCCCACTAAAAGTACTAAAGTGTCAGGTCAGAAAAGCTATTCAGTTACTGAGTAACTTAAAGAACTGCAGTGGAACTTGTCAGTAAATCCAGCATCCATCAGCACAGGTACTGAAATGTGTCTCGCCCAATAAAAAAAAAATTAATTAATAATAATTTTTATTATTTTAAACTGGACTACTAGAACAAAACTACAACACTATAGACTGTACTGATCTAGTCCTGATCACCCCAGCCCATACACTCTGGGCTCCACTAGCCCTCTAGCCTGTATGCACTGCACTTTATCTAGACCTCTATACTTATATTATATATTTGTCTATATTTTATTCTATTGTTTATCTATTTAGTGCACATCTGTACTGTAAGCTGTTCAGCTGAACATTGAGCTGTGATTCTCCTACCTGCATTCTATACTTTATATACTGCACTGTTTATAACCACATACTGAACTGCACACTTTGCTACCTCAGCACAGAGTACCCTCCTACGTGTACACACACTAACCTCCTACTTACACTAAGCTGTTGTTGCCTCCTGCGTATGCAAACAGCACCCTAGTTCTAGTATTTACAAGACTTACAGATGCACACTTTCCACATGTCTTACTCTTTACCGTTTATTTGTCTTTGTCTTTACACTATATAATCCATATGTTTATGGATTGGTACTGGATGGTACTGGAGTAGTAGCATGTCTGTGTTGTGTTGTACTGTACCCTGTATTGTATACGGTAATGACAAGCTTGAATTGAATTGAATGGAATACGTAACAAAACTAATACAAGCATTTCTATCCTTACAGAAATTCTTCAAACAGTGAAATTTGTTTTGTTTTCAGATTTAAAGGCTTTTGAGCGGAGATTGACGGAGTATGTGTCCTGTCTGCAGCCAGCCACAGGCCGGTGGCGAAGTAAGACGTTTTATGCCCACACTAGTAGCTAGCCAGCAGTTAGCGAATGTCATCGCAAATACAGTCATGACCTTATTTGTTGTTGATTCTGCACAAGTATGTATGTAGACTAGGCAGTGTTATCAGTGCTCTTTTTAAAAATATTTATTTATTTATTTATTTATTATTATTATTAATTAAAACTGCTGAAATGCAATACCAAGAACAATTTCAGGAAACTTAGCAATATTTAGTAACACTTAATGAACTACCTAATATGTGAAGGGTGCCGTGCGGGGTATCCTAATTTAATTACTACATTTCCATTAAAATATTATATTTCGATGCTGTTCTGTGTCACACTGATGCTGACACCAAGATGAAATTGGACACTGAAATAATATTTGGTGTACACATCTCACCTTGTGTGCATTTGTCTTGTTTTGTTCCAGTGATTTTGATAGTGGTGTCAGTTTGCACAGCAACTGGAGCTTGGAACTGGTTAATAGACCCAGACACTCAGAAGGTGGGGAGAGTCATAGTTGTGTGCCTGCTTATGCCCTTAAACTTTCAGGACTGACTGTTTTCTGTCCCTTCCACAGGTATCCTTCTTTTCTTCTTTATGGAACCATCCATTTTTCACCATCAGCTGTGTCACTCTCATCGGCCTATTCTTTGCTGGAATACACAAGCGCGTTGTTGCGCCATCAATGTATCCTTATTCATGCTTGCATGTTCTGCATAGATTTAGTTTTAATGTCAGTTAGCAAAATTATTTGAAATTTCAGGTTATATATGATTATATAATCATGATTTTGTGTTTCATATGTATTATTTCAACCAATAATGCTGTGAAATAGTTACATTTATTTATTAATGTATTATTAATTTAATATTTACATTTATTGGGATCCCAACATTTATTGGGCAACCATCTAAGGTTTTTCTATTGACATTCTGACTTCTCAAATTCTAATCCTGCTGGAGCAAAACACCTTTGTGATTAGCACTGCATTTATAGGCAATGAACCACAATTTCTTTTTTAACAAACATCTGATCATAAGAAGACTGAGCAGAGGTTTGGAACAGGACTAGGTTAGTTTTGTGTAGGTGGGGTAACGTAATTACAGGCATGATTGTGCCAATTCGCACAATCCCTTTAAGTTCCATACAATGACCTGTGCAAATCAAAATGGTAATAGAACTAGCTATATTTGTTTAAAGAAAAAGTTTCTATTTGTGATTCGATATAAAGTAATAAAGAACCCCAAATGTGACCCAAAATAGGCTGCATGGATCCAATCGAGTCAGAAGGCTGTTCTTGATTGAACAGAAGCTCAGCCCTGGAGAAGGGGTGGTATTTCCCAGGACAGGAATTCCCAATTAGCCAGCCCAAAGATGAAGACTATCCAGTAGGAACGCCCCCAGCTGTTTTCCTGTTGGACAGGCTTGACTTTGGGCTCAAGTTATCTGGGTTCCTGCTTTGTGAGGTACTCCCCATGTTGGGTATGGATCATTAGGTTAGCTGGCTAAGCAAGAAATATTGCTTCATGAGACAGACCCCTAAAGCACCTATGCTTTTCTTTGCACCCATCGCATGTGGCTGAACTCGTCAGCTAATTAACACATACCTCATGGGTGTTATGAGCAGGTAAAACACCTAATGAAGTCATGAAAGTTATGAAGTTTGCATCCCAACACCAGCGTCTATTGGGAGTCACCGCTGAGAGTGGGCTTTTCCTTGATTCTGTTTCAGTATTGCTGCACGCTGCCGGACAGTGCTTGCAGAATACAACATGTCCTGTGATGATGTGAGTGTTAATAGCCTTCAGTTGTTTATAATCAATGATGTCTTTTAGGTGTGGTGAGTTTAGACATTTGGAAGTAAGCCCCTGCCCCATGTAACTTGGGGTAAGGTTGTAATGTTTGGGTATACAGTTCAGCTTAATGATATGACACCTCTATTTGGGCATGCACTGTTTTAGGAAGATCTCTTTTATTAGTCATTTGTAACCAATTTATTGCATGATTTATTACAAGTAACCAATAAGACGCTTAATTTGACCTAATTTGGGCTGCCGTAAAACTGCTTTACTTCTGCTTAATGTTATTATGAATCAGCTTCTTAGTTTTAACAATGTCTCTTTGTGCTCTGCTTGTGCTTTAGACAGGGAAGCTTATTTTAAAGCCCCGACCTCACATCCAATAGCATCACAGACTGTAGGGAATCTCATATTGATCACCATGTGGATCGCAAAGCATACAGCACAAGAGGAGATTACCGTCAAGATCCAGAATGGGGGAAAAGGTCTCCTGTTTCATTATTTTGAAGAATGGGGATTTGTTTTTTTTTTTGTTGTGTATTTGTTTTTTGAGAACATCACTGTTGCTGCCATTTTAGAAAACACCCATATAAACAAAGAAATTCCTGGTGGGTAGAACTTTTACTTTCAGAGTCTGTTCACTGTCTTCCTAATGCCATTCTCTTATTTTAGAAGTAGTGTTCAATATTTTGTATTTTTTTTTTCCAAAGCAAATTGTTGAACACAGTAAATATTAAATACAGATCCTGTGTTCTGAGAACTTAGGAGAGACTGGGTTTGATCAGTGGGTTTTAACACCATAAAACTGTTGTACAACTGTACAAATGTGCATCTATATTTACAAATATCACAGTTCACCGGCTTATTTTTATTGTAGATGTTTCCTTGAAGTTGATTTTATTGGTGTATGCATTCAAAATCCTGTATGTCCAACATCTGCTGCTTTTGTTTCTATATTTGTAGATTTTGAAAGCACTTTTCTGAAATCAAATATTAAAATGGCTTTTTTCATTGTGAAGATGTGGTATAGCACTGATTCAGGCTGAGCATATTCTTCCATTCTCTTGAAAGCTGAGTCAGTACTTTCATCTCGTTTACTCAAAAGCCCTTTTTTTTTTTTTAATAGTGTCCAAATAAGTTGCAGCTTTGTCTGAATGCCATTTGCAGATCACAGAACTGTGTTGGAGGGGGTTAAAAGGGGGTTTAAAGGTTTTAAATTTAGATCATTTTTAATTTAATGGTTTACCATAATGTACAGATGTATGGTGCAAGCTATTATTAACGTACAACACTGTAACATGGAACTGTAACGTTTTTGAAGGTATGGTAATAAGCAGTTGGCAATATTCAATATTTAATTGTTATTGTGGTCAAACAAGTCACAGTATACTTTACTGAGCATATTGTGGAGATCCGTACCTGAACAATAATGAGTAAGTACATGTTTTATTATGCTTGTTCAACTGGATTTACTGCAGTGCCTTTTTAAACATTGAAAATAAATCATTGTAGCTGCAAGTAACTTTTACTTAAGTATTTTTTGAGGAACAAATGAGATCAATCCACACGACAACTTCAGAGCTTCTGATCCGCACCCTCCAAAGCATGCATTCATAAAATTCTGTAAGAATTCCCAGCTATACTGCCAATGGGTGCGTTTACTGCCCCAAAACAATGATTTGATTCTGATTATAGGCACTAAAATATGGAAAAAAACCAAGATGTCAATAAATAATTTCTAGGTACAAAATTAAAATATATGAATCTATAAATTATTCAGGAAATGGAGAAACACACGATGGTGTACAGAAGAGCTGACCGGTCTTATCTGTAAAATTTGAAATTGGTCATGGCATTTCAACAGGTACCTCTACAAATTATGTATGTTGTATTGACTGCACATATTATACCAGGTTTTGTCTCATTGTGCTCAAGAGTGATAAAATATCTTGTAGCTTTTTAAAATCAATTCCAGTGTGTTACAGTTGTCCCAGTTTGTGTTGATAAGGATTTCTCCTACTGTGTGTCCTAGAGATTGAATAACCAGCACGGCAGGGAAGGAAGTCATGCAGTTCTCCTGAGTACTTCTCTAGTTGGTCAATATGTATGTATCCTATAAAGGAGCAAAACATCACACAGTCAGTTTTAAAAACCTAACCTCAGACAAGATCATGTTTATGGTGTCCCCAATAAGCCCATGTTTTGCCATTTAAGGTCCAAACAGGGCCAAATAAACTCATAGGGCTGGTTTTCCGGACCCAAACTAAGACTTAGGCTACAGAAAAAGGTATGTCCAATGGTGATTTACCAATGGCACAGCAATTTAGTCCAAGACTAGGGTTAATTCATGGTTGGGGAAAACCATGGATTAAGTACATATTCCTATAGATGTTAGACCTACAGAGTTAGTGTAGCAGACCTGGTCTGGTTAATCAAGTCCTTCACTGACATCTAACCAAAAACAATGTTATGACTGGATCAAAAGTCTGTTGGATGGTACATCTGGTTTAAATCGGGGTACTCCTGTCCAGTGCTGGAGGGCTGGTGTCCTGCATGATTTGGTGAAACTTAAATTTGGTCATATTTAACTCTTTTGCTAAAAAACAGGTATAGTGGATGTATTTGTGTAGAGGACTCATGAAACTGTCCCGGACACCTGCTTTCCAGGAATGGAGTTGTATTCCCCCGATATACAGCTCTGGAAATAAATAAGAGCCCACTCCAGGTCATTAGTGATTTTCTAAATAAACAGATCTAATACAATATCAGATCTGGAGTTTGGGAGACATGGTTCCAGTAGTGTAGAGAATAAAACAGAACTGAGGAATTTTGGTCCAACACAAACCCAGAACCTGAACAACTAGAGACGCTGATCATTTTGAGGTGCTCTCTCACATTTTTCCAGAGCTGTATTTATTCAAAGTGCATAACCATATTTGAAAGGTGTCATTAACACCATACAGATGGACTGCAGCCTGTAACTGTACAACTACAGAGTGCTCCTATATGGTGGTCCTGTGGGGGTCCTGAAATGAGGTGGTTTCAATGTAATGGCTGATTGAAGCCCTGTGGCATGAAACATTTTCATTCATATATTGCAGCTCTATATACAGAGACCATGAAGTGCAATAGAACAAAACATCTGACCCTAATAGCTGTTCCCTGAATCCCAGATTAAGGCGAGACTAAAAACCATCTGCAGGTTAGTGCAAAACAAGGTTTAATCCATGTATGGGAAACCAGCCCTAACCCTTCCAATCAAATTGAATTTTTTAAATTTAATTTCACAGCATGTTAATTCAGTACCTGAGACCATGTTGTTTACAGGATAGAACGACCCATCACAGCAGACTGACTCATCCCTTGATGGGGAGGTGTTCAGGCAGTCCTCCTGGCTAACGGACATATGAACATGAGAGACACATCAATTTTTTTGCAAGCAGAAAGGAAGTGAGTCTGAGTCTCCAATGTAGAGACTGGCTGACCACTGTCCCCATTTTTGTATCATAATATATGTTAATGAACACAACTTAGTGAACTTAGTGATTACTGATGATGAATTTTTGAATTAGAGATATCGCTGGTCCAACTCACCCTAGAGATGACCACCTAGCTACAAACACCTGGTAGTTGTGAGCAATCGTCTGACTTTACAACCTGACATGGATCTCTGAGTGTACCGTTACCTACCAGCAGGTGCTACGAACCTTATCTTTCTCTTCCTCTTCAGACTTCCTTCATCCTCATGTTGAACATTCCCAATGTGCTTCCGTTCTCGGTTCCCATGTGTCCTCTTTGATAAAGACAGAGACACCACACCTGAGATACCACAGCCTAAAATCTGGGTCACCAATCATCTCCACAAACAGGAAGTATGTCTGGAGGTTTAGGTTCCAATCAAGCACAAACATTTGGGTAGCGCTTTACTTTACAGATGGGTAAGAAGTAGGTAATGATATAGTCATTTTCTGATAACAAATTGTATCTAATCACTTATTAAATTTCAGTTTCCTAGTTGTTACTAAATAATAAATCAGACATTGTAGTCATTACGAAATGGTAAC
>JAMWET010003524.1:50000-107500 GCA_024036415.1 Prochilodus magdalenae | reverse complement strand
CGATGAACTAAAAATGAACCTAAATGAACTGGAAATAAACCTAATAGACTAAAAATGAACTAAAATTGAACCTAACTGAACTAAAAAGAAACCTAATGAACTAACAATGAACTGAAATTTAACCTAAATGAACAAAAATTAAACCTAAATGTACTACAAATAAACCTAATAAACTAAAAATGAACCTACATAAATTATAATAAAATAAATAATAATAATATAATAAAAACAAAAATTATAATGAAATGAAAAATAAACCTAAAAGGAGAATTAGGAAGTAAATAATAGGAACTGAATTTCCTTAAATAAACATGGTTAGTCATGTACAACCCCACCAGGTGTTGCTTACATAGCCTATAAGCAACAGAAACAGTTACCCGTCCTTTCGGGACACATGACACGTGAAGGGACAGTGTTGCAGGACAGAAATTCAGGTGGCCGTTAGTGCTGTGTAGTATAAAGAGTCATAGCAGTATTCAGATTAGCATGACTCCAATCTGTGCGCTCACAAGTGGTGCACTATTCGTGTTGTAGTGAGTTTGTCTGAGGGTTTCAGACAGAAACGCAGCAGTTAACAATCACCTCTTGTTCAATGGCGCATGAGATGCTTTCAGATGGTGCAGCTGTTTTGGAAATGTTTAGTGTGAGGCACTTCAGCCTGTCTTTGCAGTCCGACTTTGTGTTTACAGCGACTGAAAACAGCCTCATAGATAACCATCGTCCTGTTCCTGTAGACAGACTGTTAGAAATTAGTTGGACCAAATGCATTGTATTTCTTTTTTCAGAAACTGCTGAGCATCACGAGATCCTTTGGGTCCCGGTCTGCTTCAGCCGCTGGTCCAGGGCCCAGATCATGTTTTGTTTAAAATATGTTTTATGATTGTTTTGCAAGGCATAATAACAGTATATGCTAAGGGGGACACCCCCTCCCGCAGGGAGTTATAACTTTTAAACGAATGGAGAAAAACAAGGTTCAGTGCCAGTGGGCTTTAATGTTAGCTAGCTAGCTAACTTGGCTAATCTAGCAAACATTAGCTCCCACTAGCAAAAGCCAAACGTCTCATTTGCGGATCTCCTTGATATAAACTATGGGAAACTGTGGGAATTGATGTTTCCTGGTCTGAAGCCACATCGTCATGTGTTGGTTGTCAAGCTTGTCCGTTAGATGTGCTGACAAAGGCAGTTAGGTAGCTAGCTAAAGCAGAGTTAGCTAGCTAAAGCTAAGGCTAGCTATCTTAGCTTTAGCCAAACAGTTCAAACCAAACATGAATGTGTCGGTTCACAGCAAAAAAAAACAAACAAAAACATCCTGTAAACCCACAGCCTATATCAAAGAGATCCGTAAATTACCCATTTGGATTTTGGGTGCTAACATTAGCTAGCTTGGCTAGTTTCATTAGCTGGCCAACAACTTTGCTTTTCTTCATTGGAGTTTTATCAACTCAAATAACAAGGACCATATAACGGGTGCATGCTGGAAAGACAGAGCCTCAGCGGAGGCTCAGACCCGGACGGGTTAATAAGCGCACTGGAGTGGAAATAATTAAGGCTCTTTATGAATCCACAGCGGTGCTGGATAAAGAAGGATGTGACTGTGAAAAGGTTTAGTGTTCTGTGACTACCATTTTGTGTTTACCATTTTGTCTTCGAGCATGTTTGGCCATGGTAACAGCTTTATGGATGTCACACTTATCATCTCCATAATGATATAAAATTAACCCACAAGAGAATATTCACCCACATTAATGGATACATTTTGGATATGCCTACAATTAGATTTGGGATGGTAAACCTTATAAGGCCTAACTGTGCAGTCAGGGATGGCCAGTATTTATGATACACGTGTTTAAAAAACCAGCTTAAAATAATATTATTTTAGTTTTTTTATAATTATTTAGGGGTTTTTTTGTTTGTTATTGCAAAAAATAAATTGGCTTCACATTTGTATCAAAATACTTTATCCATTTATCGTCTGAGCCGCTTATCCAGACTTAAATTAAATTAAAATTATTATTATTATTAATATAATTGATTTTCTAAATACAGTATGCACTGATGTATCTGCATCTGTCCCTGTGTATGGTTTATACTTTGCATCAGATTTTGCATATAGGTCTATTGTGCTTATGGTACCTTGGTACAGTATTAATATTTCAGACTTTGGGGTTTAAAAATGAAGCCTCTCCATGTGACTCTTTATATGGCACTGTTATATTTCTGTTTTGTTTGTACCTACTAATTTATAATTTTCTGTTTTGAAATACAAAACTCGATCTGAGCCAAAGCAATCTGCTTAGCCTGAAAATACAAAATAAATTCTGTGTGCATCATTATTAAACCCTATTATTCAGAGTCCAATTACTTTGTTATCTTTGGAGACATGCAGAGTTTGCCCACATGCTTACAGTAACAAGGCAGGGACGTACAGCATGGGCAGATAAATACTGAACCCAAAAAAAAAACAAAAGCAAACGAATCAAGCTCAACCAAATTGACTGATATCATCATTCCTTTCTCCAGGACTTTGAGAACAAGGTGGAGCAGGAGAAAGGAGGGAGGCAGAGAAGAGTGGGAGAAAGAAAGAGATAAAGGAGGCATGGCAGAGTAATGAGAAGATCCTGAAGGTGGGTAAAAACATGGAAAATCATTCGACTCCAGCACGTCAGATCCCAAAAATGAATATCAGTTATTACGGGGTTGTCGCGGAGCGGGTGGTGCGACAGGCTTTGGGTCCTTACACAGTTTAGACCACCACTTTACAGTACCATTTCCTCTGGACACCAGCGTGTCCACTTCCCAGGTTCAATAATAGCTTTCATGCTTGACCAAATAGACAAAACTCACATAACATGCGCTCCTGGGTCCAGAAAAAAAGCTCTAGTGTGAAAACGGCCTTGGACGTTTCCATTCCTGTTCACGCACCTAACAGTTTTACAAAAATTTCCCCAAAAAGAAACAGGTTTAGAACCTGAAATGTTTGTTCCCAGTTGGAATCAAAGCGTGGAAGGTTCTTCACCGCGAACCGTGAAAACATCTGTGGGCGTGTCAGTTGTTGAGGACAGAGAGGACATCAATGGCGCCACCCAGTGGTCCACTGATGAGCCTGTTCTACCTCTTCTTATCTCCAGTAGTTGATCCGTGCCGCTTTCTGGATCTAAAAACACATCTGGAATAACAGCCCGAAAGCTCACAGGTCATCTACACACTCCGCCATCTTGGTACTACTGTTTACTACCGCTCTGCAGCGCCCTCTGTTGATGACGTACCCTGTGATGTTCCTTGGTGCCAATAAAAACTGGTGCAAATGCAGGGTAGCTCCCGGTATAGCACCAGAGTTCTAGATAGCCTAAACAGGACCGGTTTTAGAACCCGGGTTCTTTTGGTTGAAACGGACTACATCTGATTGTTTTCCTGCATTGTGCCTCGTTCAGAAAGCAGAAGGGACTGAAAGACTTTATTATTACTTAAGTAATAAGGGACTGAGCTAAACAGCTATAGGCTAACTAGATGGATGCCTGAGAGTGCATTTCGGGACAAGCTGGCCTTTTGGTCCTGAGCTTGGTTTGCATCACGTCGCTGTCCAAAGAAACCACGTATCTCCATATTTGTTGATTTTATGCATGGTGGTTCTGGTAAAAATTTATATTTAATAAGATTTTTACCCTCTCCTGTAAAAGTTGACATTTTGGATATACAGGTTTATCTATGGACAACCACAATATATGGACGGTGGACTGAACAGCATGCTTTGATATTTTTAACAACGTTGGATTAATTAAGAAGGGTTTCCCCTGCTGGGGGCCCTTTACATTCAGGTGGGATGGGCCCTTTAAACATTGACCAAGGTAGGAGAGTCATTTTTGTCGATTGTCACCGAAGACTTGTGCAGTGATTTCTGCACTGCACTGCGTATGTGTATAGGCAATGGGAAGTCTTGATACATATGCTGCCATGTTGATTGGTTGATTGTTTCATGGTTATATTAACCCATAAGAGCCCACAGTGACGTATGTGTCACAAGCCTTTTAAAAGTCAGAACGTTCTTTATACAGCTTTATCCTCCACCTGAACACATGGAGTCCCTGAGTGACCTATACCCAACATCCTGGATGCGGTCACATGTGCTTGTGAGATTCTGACCTCATTTTAGCACTGCGAGGGGGTGCTTGGTTTGGTGCAGTTAGAGACAAAACCAGCTCATTTTGTTGTCTTGTTTCTGTACCTATAAGGTTTCAACCATTTAAGAGCTCTAATGTTCATATACCCATATTCTATATTACATATACCCATATTCTATATCACATATACCCATATTCTATATTACACGTAGCCATATTCTATATTACATATACCCATATTCTATATCACATATACCCATATTCTATATTACACGTAGCCATATTCTATATTACATATACCCATATTCTATATCACATATACCCATATTCTATATCACATATACCCATATTCTAAATTACATATACCCATATTCTATATTACATAAACCCATATTCTATATTACATATACCCATATACTATATAACATATACCCATATTCTATATTACATATACCCATATTCTATATTACATATACCCATATTCTATACTACATACACCCATATTCTATATTACATATACCCATACTCTATATCACATATACCCATATTCTATATTACATATACCCATATTCTATATCACATATACCCATATTCTATATCACATATACCCATACTCTATATCACATATACCCATATTCTATATTACATATACCCATATTCTATATTACATATACCCATATACACTATATAACATATACCCATATACACTATATAACATATACCCATATTCTATATCACATATACCCATATTCTATATTACACATACCCATATTCTATATCACATACACCCATATTCTATATTACACATAGCCATATTCTATATTACATATACCCATATTCTATATTACATATACCCATATTCTATATAAACATATACCCATATTCTATATTACATATACCCATATTCTATATTACACATACCCATATTCTATATTACATAAACCCATATTCTATATTACATATACCCATATTCTATATTACACATACCCATATTCTATATAACATATACCCATATCCTATATTACACATAGCCATATTCTATATTACATATAGCCTTATTCTACAATACATATACCCATATTATATATTACATATACCCATATTCTATATAAACATATACTCATATTCTATATTACATATACCCATATTCTATACTACATATACCCACATTCTATATTACATATACCCATATTCTATATCACACATACCCATATTCTATATAAACATATACCCATATTCTATTTTACATATACCCATATACTATATAACATATACCCATATTCTAGATTACACATACCCATATTCTATATAAACCTATACCCATATTCTAGATTACACATACCCATATTCTATGTTAGATATATCCACATTCTATATTACATATACCCATTCTGACACCATTTCTAGAACACCATGATGGAATACCAGTTATGAAATTGTTGTTGTTGTGACATATGCTACCAGTATTATGACCCTATAATACTTACAGTAGATGTCATGTGACCTCTTTGTCACAATAAGACTGGTCTTTTATGATCTTATAGCTGACCCTACATTATTTTATCTTAAGGGGAAACGGGTCTGGGCTCTTATGGGTTAAGAGATTATCACTTTATGGGCAGTCAGTTAATATTTTTTGTTATTTATTCCATGCAGGGTGAATCACAGCTTTTGCTCCATATGTCTCTGTTTGTCACGCAGTAATCAGAGAAGCTCTGTGGCTGACAGTTGCTGCAGGATTTATATTTTTATCTCACTGAGCTGACAGTATGCTCACTGTATGTTGCATGCTGCCAGCTCAGTGCTAGTCACGTGGTTGGCAGGGTGGATTAACCTTTGTATAATTAGTGTGAATTCACACCCATTCATGATGCGAACGAGCTGCGACTCCACACAGCCAGCGAGCTTTTCACATGACACCTGGAAGGAAACATAGGCAACTAGAGGCGAGGATACGTGTGCAGTTGTCTTGTGTAGCTTTTTCATTGTGTTGCATCACTGTAGTTTTTCCGTGCTCAGTGATGAGAGATTCGGGAAGATGCCTTTTGTCAGGAACAAAGAACTTGGACTGATGCGCGCGGAGCTAAAAGTCAGATGGGCTTTATTAAACAATCGGGTAACTGAACACAGCAACAAAGCACAACCAAACATGAAGGGAGGAGGGCAAGATTAGAGTCGAGGTACAGGCTTAGGTCAGAACCAAGGTAGTCAGATAGCAAGGCAGCCAAAGTAGAAGGAATAGACAAGGAGATTAGTCAGAGGAACGGAGGGAGGTTGAAAGCCAGAGAGTAGAACAAAATGGGGAGGCGACAGGGATGAGGAAGAAAGCGGTAGTCAATTAACAAAGGGAGTCAAAAAAACAGAGGCGAGACAACCCATAGAAGAAATGGTCGTTAATGCAAATGGGGTTTAGCAAAACTTTGCAATGTGTGTGTGTTTGTATGTGTGTGTGGGGGGGCGGGGCTTATAAGCAGACTGGTAGATCGCAAGCACTTGTGCTAGTACTCAGGTGACCTACAGTGGGAATGATGGATAGACTGGGGCCATGTGGGTGTGATGCACTCTGGGAAGTGGAGTTCAGGAGAGCGGGGAAGCTGGGGAAACCCGAAAGCGTGCCACCTTAATGTTTCTTCTGAGCCACGGAGGCTAAAACACTAAGAACACAAACTACATGCCATGCAAAGACATCTCTGCATGTACACGGTCAGTAAAGAGCATATAGATGTAGAGATCTACATCTAAAGTGGACCATTTCCCATCCTCTTGTTATCCACTAGAACGAAACAGGTGGCTTGTGTTATTGTTTCTTTAAGGGTGAAATAAAAGCTCACCCGTGACTGGAAAATACAGTGTGTTATACCTCCACAACAGCTGTGACTGGGTGTGGCATGTACTGGCAAGTTTCTGGATGTAGCCACATTAGTGTTCAGACTCTCTTACATCAGAGAATTGGGCAGTTGGTCCAGATTTGGTGGATGCCTTCCCTGGCACAGTTCCGAGGAGAATTCCCTGTAGACTGGGATTTTCCCACTGCTGGTAGACCCGTATGACCGTACGCTTCCATACACCTGCAGATTCAGCTACTTCCTTCACACTATGGTCTTTGGCCACGCCCACCTGCAGTCACTCCTTTCAGCCAATCATTAACATCTGCTCTGGAGCCATTTTCCACACATGGAACGAGACATTCCCTGCACTGTAGCACCTCTTCCCAATCTATGGATCCCGTCACTCACACCCTGCAGGTATTTATATTGTTACTACCACTTTAAACAGGCAAGGTGATTCATTTTTTGTCTAGGGAGCTTATAAATCATCTGATAGCATAGGTGAATGTTTGTAAACAATTGTTTTTTTTGTTGTTTTGTTTTTTGTGACATCACCAAAACAGTGAATTCAGTACATGCTGTTTTTGCTGCCACATTTCCACAGATGGGAATGAAGGAGAAGTGAAAGTTATTTTTTTATGTTTTATTTAAAACATAAAGTTTTTCTCCATGACATGGGCCCTTTAAACCAAATGCGCTCTGACAGAACGTAACGTCTTTTAATGGCCTTGGCTTGGAGTAAAAAACATCAAGACAGCCAGAATTTTCTGGTGTCATGTTGTGACCTGCTTCAATCTTTCAGTGCCCATGGGGTTTCTGGGAGTTTGTGTGAACGGTCAGTCGTGGCCTGTGTGCCATCTATTTTTATTTCCTCTCCCACAGTGCCATGAGGTCACACATGCAGTGGCAGCGTTTGGTGCCATCACCATCTCTGGAGTCATGTACACTAACAAAGGCCTTTGGGCAGCAGTGGCACATGGCTGGAGTGTCTCATCATCTTCTCTCCGTGAGAGTAGCCGGCAGGGTCAGGGGTTTATTTAGTGCTTGCTGCCATGGGCTCGCAATAGTACCAAATTGGTTCCTAGTTTTGGAGTGCAGTAATGTCATGTAGCCTTGTGGTTTATGTCCAGGCGGGGCCGTTTAGAAAGCTATAACCCATAGGGCAGAGGGACAGCGTCTTGCCTGCTGGGTAATTGATCGGACATGCCTTGGTGAGTTGCTCCTGTCACAGCTCAAATAAAATACAACTGACATTTTAAGGAGCTCCAGCTAGAGGTTGCTCTTTTACAGTGACCTAGCACCTGTTCCTGGTTCCTGGATGGGAGCGGAATTGTACCGGTGATAAAACAGTGGTTTTGGACAGGTCTTTAGATTTGACTGATATTTCAGATTGATAGTTAATGTATTTGTTGTACTCCGGAGGAGCAGGACATGTAGGTGATGCTGGACGAAGCATGTAACATAGGCAAGGAGGGGGCTTATCGCTGTACCTGACTGACCCAACAGCCATGATGATAGATATTCAGCAAACAGTGATGCCTCCATAAGCTGTCCTGTTAGTGCCAGCACCATTGGCAGGCGACTGCATGACGTAAGACTACATGCACACCAATCGTTACAACAAACCCTAACACCACGTCAACATAACCATCAGTTAACTGCAATCAGAATCTTGAGCTGTCCAGTGATGTTGCATTAGCAGCTGACTGGTGGCATCTGCCCCTAAAAATGAATAGGAATCTATAGGAAGGGTGAATAAACGACACTCATAGGAGTGCAGGTCAGTACAGCTGTGGATTAGAGTTTGGGAATCTGCCCTGAGTGGGTACATGCAGTTGGGTAGCTGTATGTCAAAGGAGAGAACTGGGTTTTGAATGGGGTGAAAACGAATAGGAATCAACGGGAGGAACAAGGGCTGGAATAAAAGGACGGATGAGTGCAGGTCGGACCACATTGAACTCGAGGGTCTGCCTTGTGGAATGTTGCTCAAGCAGAAGTACAGTAGATGAGCATATGCTTTTCCATCCCATTCATTCTTAATGGGAAAACAAGCTGGAATTTGACGTAGTGTTTCCAAATACCACACGTCAGATCAAAAAGCTGTATACGAGGACATCATACCTAATCTGATCAAACGTTCTGGAGTTGGAACGGTGTCTATATCTCAAAACATGCAAGACTGGTTAATGGATAAAAACTCTCTCCACCAAAAAAATTAAGAATAAGAATGTAAATTGGAGAGCAATAGTGTTTAGCATTGTACAATCACTATTTAGGAATTTTCCATGCGAATTAGCTTCTTTCTAATGTTCTGCGTTAAGAGATAAGATGTCTGAACTCTCCATCAGAGGGCAGCATACCGGCTGTAAGTTACGCTTTGGCCTGTTTAGTACAGAAAGACTGCTGCAGCCTGCTAAAGGCTACCATACACAGCTCTGCGCCAGGTTGCAGAGCGTGCAAAGAGCGGCTACAGCACAGAAGTGTGAGTTTAATACAGGTCAGTACTCAGTGATCCTCGGTGGTGTCACGATTTCTAGAGGTGCGCACCAGATGCGACCAGTATGTTTTTTTTTTTTTTGGTGAGATACTATTGTTCTGCCATACACGTTCAAACTGCCCAAGAGGAAGCATGTGCTGGCTTGCACCCTCCCACCTGTAGGTAGGATCGTGATAAGGGAGGCCTAGCTAGTGGACAGAACTGGACATCAGTTTATGTGAACGATATGGAGAACGAATGAAAGCATCTTTGGCTAGTGAGGCTGGAAAAGATTTTAATGCTGTCGCTCGTCTACTGACGTTCAAATTCATAATCCTTTTCAGACTACAATGATTAAAAGCAGGCTGAATTAAAGAAACCAACAATGATGCCGTCTAAGAGGAGCTATTTTTAGAGTCTGACCATCAGAACCATTGTCTTCAGCGTGCCGGCAGCAGACAGAGCACGTGGTTAATGTTTAAGCAGTTTTGAATCTGCATGCACTTAGGCTGTTCTTTCTGCCACAGTGAAATTGTTTAAAGTGGCTGGGCTATAGCAGGAAACGACATTCTTCAAAACTGAAAACGACTTGATTCTATTCCTGGCACAGTTTCTGTGTGTGTGTGTGTGTGTGTGTGTCTCTGTGCGTGGGTGTGTGTGTGTCTCTGTGTGTGTGTGTGTGTCTGTGTGTGTGTGTGTGTCTGTATGTGTCTGTATGTGTGTGTGTGTGTCTGTGTGTGTGTGTGTCTGTGTGTATGTCTGTGTGTGTCTGTGCGTGGGTGTGTGTGTGTCTCTGTGTGTGTGTGTGGGTGTGTGTGTCTGTGTGTGTGTGTGTGTCTGTATGTGTCTGTATGTGTGTGTGTGTGTGTGTGTGTGTGTGTGTGTGTGTGTCTGTGTGTATGTCTGTGTGTGTGTGTGTGTGTGTGTGTGTGTGTGTCTGTGTGTTTCTTGCCGGTTGCTTTGACGTCTCACGTGATGAAGACCATGGAGCGACTGCTGCTGAACCACCTCAGACCTCAGGTCCACCATGCTGAGGACCCACTGCAGTTTGCGTACCGGGAGAAGGTGGGAGTGGAAGATGCCATCCTCTATCTTCTACACAGAACTCACTCTCATCTGGACAAGGGGGGTGGTGCTGTGAGGGTCATGTTCTTTGACTTCTCTAGTGCCTTCAACACCATTCAACCCCTACTACTGAGAGACAAGCTGATGAAGATGGAGGTGGACATGCACCTGGTCACCTGGATCACTGACTACCTCACTGGGAGACCACAACATGTCAGGATCAGGGACTGCTCCTCTGATACGGTGATCAGCAGCACAGGAGCACCACAGGGGACTGTTCTCTCTCCAGTCCTGTTCACCCTGTACACATCGGACTTCAAATACAACTCGGAGTTATGCCACATGCAGAAGTTCTCTGATGACACTGCAATCGTGGGGTGTGTGCGTAATGGCCAGGAGAGGGAGTACAGAAGCCTAGTTGAGGACTTTGTGGAGTGGTGCACCACCAACCATCTGAAGCTGAACATCACCAAAACCAAGGAGATGTGTATAGACTTCAGGAGGTCCAGGCCCTCTCAGCAGCCAATCTCCATCAAGGGGGTTGATGTGGAGGTTGTCAGGTCCTACAGATACCTTGGTGTGCACCTGGACGAGAGGCTGGACTGGTCAGTAAACACTGACACAGTCTACAAGAAAGCACAGAGCAGACTGTACTTCCTCAGGAGGCTGGGGTCCTTCAGGATCTGCCAGAAACTCCTCCTGATGTTCTACCAGTCTAGTGGTAGCCAGCGTCCTCCTTTTATGCTGTGGTGTGTTGGGGGGGCAGTATCAGCAAGAGGGATGCTGGACGACTCGACAGGCTGGTGAGGAAAGCTGGTTCTGTGCTGGGACTAGAGCTGGAGTCTTAACACCCACTGGCAGAGAGGAGAGCCCTCAACAAGCTGCTGAACATCATGGACAATGTTCACCATCCTCTGCACACCACGATCATCAGGCAGAGGAGCTCATTCAGTGGCAGACTGCTGTCCCAGTCCTGCTCCACAGACAGACTCAGGAAGTCTTTTGTCCCTCAGGCCATAAGACTGTTCAACTCCTCCCAGTACAGCAGATGAAAAAGTCTGTGACACTCTTTCATTCCGGCCCCTCCAATGGACACACCCCCATCTCTGCACACACTCCCTCCTAAATGCCCTCCTAAATGCCCTACATCTATTTATATTGTATTATTCTACTCCATTCTGTACTGTTTACACTTTTTGCACTGATAATTATTTATATTACTGCGTATTTGCACTGTCTGTATGGCTGAAAACAGCCATCTTCTTAATTTGCTTAGCAAACGGTTTACCATTACCTCCATCTATACTTTACACTTTACACAGACACTAAGGACTCTATTTTTATACCTTCATACTTTATATAGTATTGTCTCTATTTGTACAAATCTATCTTGCTTCTGTTGTTACTTCTGTATAGTTTGTTTGTATACCTGCTACTGGATGCCTTGAATTTCCCTCTGGGATCAATAAAGTATCTATCTATCTCTATCTCTGTGTGTGCGGGCACATGTATTGTGAGTTGCTGGAAACGCTTTGCTCATTTTTTGCCATCATACATTTTTAAAACAGCCTAGAAAATGTACAGTATGAAACTGGCCATGCTCTTTCTCCCACTGCTTCTTCAGTTTTATTGCAAGTAGAAATGTTACGCTACAGTTTATCCATTTCTGCCACTAACATTAATGCTGAAATACTGAAAATATTATAATTTAGTATTTTGAGTACTGTATGTATACAGTTCAATTCTGAATCAATTCTTCTCACCATCAAATAAATAGTTGCACCTAGAAGGAATCAACCGACACCTTAGGTGGGCACAGTATCTCAGAAACAGTATCTCATCTACAGTGAAGCTATGACACTGTGATACAATGTAAAGTAGTCCGTGTACAACTCGTGTAACAGTGTAAATTTGGTGTTCCTCTTAAAATAACTCAACACACAGACGTTAATGTCTAATCTCCTGGCAACGAAAGTGAGCACACCTCTAAGTGAAATTGGCCAAATTGTCCCAAAGTGTCAGTATTCTGAGTGGCCACCATTGTTTTCCAGACTGCCTTAACTCTCTTGGGCATGGAGCTCACAGGTTGCCACTGGAATCCTCCTCCACTCCTCCATGATGACATCACAGAG
Source organism: Prochilodus magdalenae (assembly GCA_024036415.1). Lineage (NCBI taxonomy): Eukaryota > Metazoa > Chordata > Actinopteri > Characiformes > Prochilodontidae > Prochilodus > Prochilodus magdalenae. The sequence goes on along the minus strand of JAMWET010003524.1, from coordinate 94,881 downwards.
CTGGTGGATGTTAGAGATCTTGCACGCCTCCACCTTCTGTTTGAGGATGCCACAGAGATGCTCAATAGGGTTTAGGTAGTGAGACATGCTTGGCCAGTCCAGCACGAGTGTTTGGGGGGGTTATGATGATGGAGTATTGCCCTGCGGCCCAGTTCCCGAAGGGAGGGGATCATCCTCTGCTTCAGTGAGTCACAGTACATGTTTGCATTTTTGGTTCCCTCAATGAACTGTAGCTCCCCACAGCCGGCAGCCACTCGAACTACCATACCTGACTGTAGGCAAGGCACAGTTGTCTTTGTATTCCTCAACTGGTTGCTGCCACACACGCTTGACACTATCTGTACCAAATAAGTTTATCTTGGTCTCATCAGACTACAGGACATGGTTCTAGTAGTCCATGTCCTCAGTCTGCTTGTCTTCAGCAAACTGTGTGCGGGCTTTCTCATGCATCATCTTTAGAAGAGGCTTCCTTCTGGGACAACAGAGTTGCAGACCAATTTAAAACAGTGTGCGGTGTATGGCACTGACAGAACAGGCTGAGCTCCCCACCACTTTAACCTCTGCAGCAATGCTGGCAGTCCTCCTGCATCTGTTTTCAAAAGACAACCTCTGGATATGACGCAGAGCTCATGCACTCGGCTTCTTTGGTGGACCGTGGCGAGGCCTGTTCTGAGTGGAACCTGTCCTGTTAAACCGCTGTATGGCTGGGCCACCGTGCTACAGCTCAGTTTCAAGGTGTGGGTTCTTCTTACAGCCGAGGCCATCTGTATGTAGAGCAACACTTCTTTTTTTCAGATCCTCAGCTCTTTGCCATGAGGTGCCATGTTGAACATCCAGTGACCAGTATGAGTGTGAGAGAGTGATAACACCAAGTTTAACACACCTGCCCCCCATTCACACCTGAGACATTGTGACACTAACAAGTCACATGACCTCGGGGAGGGAAATGGCTAATGGGCCTTATCGCTGTACCTGACTGACCCATCAGCCACGAATGTAGACATTCAGTGAGCGGTGGTGTCCTCCATGACCACCATTGGCAGACGGCTGCACCAAGCAGGACTACATGTACACAGACCGTTACCACGACTGTCCTTAACACCACGTCACCGTCACCAAAGACTGCAGTGGTGTCGTACCAGACTGTCATGGAGTGACTCAGAATGGCAGTGGGTCATCTTCAGTGACGAGTCCCGCTTTAGTCTTGGTGGAGACACCCAACGAATCCGTGTGTGGAGGCACCGTGGTCAGTGCATAGATAAATGGTTTGTTGTCACACGTCCAGAAGGCCTGGTGTCCCTCCACCTCCACCCCTACCGCACCATCTGCAGGAACTGTGTGAGGATATTCAAGCTGCATGGGATGGATTATCACAGGACTCCATTAGGAACCTCTACAACTCCACACTGAGACGTCTGCCATGGTGGGTTAGCAAACATGGCGGCCCGACGCCATACTGAGAGACAGACTTCTGTATGTGTAGCTCAATAAATATTGATCATATCAGTCTAAATTTATCATCATTGATTGTTCCTGGTGACCTTTATCTTTCTTACCAACAGCACTGCAAAAAAAAGTACCCTGTAAGTGTGGTGTGCATCAGTGGGTTGATGTGTTCTTTGAATTCTGAGCAATGGTAATCTGTGACTGTGTAGTTTTGATTGATTGTAAAGAGCTAACAGATAAAGAGCTTCCCCAGATTCAGTTTACGCAATGAGGAAGTCCATTTGTCAGTGACGAAATCACATTGTTGTGTGGTGATTGGTTAGAGATCTTGCCCAAGTGCGTCTTTTTGTCATCATGCCATTCTGTGTGTTGGCCTGGTTCTGCTTTTACTTCTTGTGCATGCTTTATTCGTTTAGCCGGGTTTCAGAAACTCTATTCATATGGGTTTTCTGCAAAGATGTTTGTATTCGGGTCCTTTGTGAGCGTACACATACAGGAGTGCTGTAAAAGGATGTTTTATGACGTGTCTGTTGATGAGAGACTGAGAGGTCAAGGTGAAGTCAAGGGAACATGTGGCTCATGCCATATTCCATCACAGCTCAACCCATGGATCAACTAATTATCAGCACCAGACAACTGACCTCTGTTTTCGAAAGGTCAGCTTACAGCAATGTTGAGTTTGGTGGTCTACACTAACAGTGCATGTTTAAGGTGGTAGTAACTACAGGCTCCTGCAGATGGCGCTGCATGAGGATCCTGCGGGGTGTGAGTGACGGGATCCATAAATTGAGAAGAGGTGCGGGGAATGCCTCGTTCCATGTGTGGAAAATGGCTCCAGAGCAAATGTTAATGATGGGCTAAAAGGAGGGACTGCATGTGGGCGTGGCCAAAGGCCATAATGTGAAGGAAGTAGCTGAATCTGCAGGTGTATGGAAGCGGATGGTCATACGGGTCTACCAGCAGTGGTTAAATCCCAGTGTACTGGCTATTTCTATTCGGAATTGTGGCAGGGAAGGCACTGACACTGGGCAGCCCTATCCATGGTGCCACATGGCCCGGGGAGCAGTTGGGGGTTAGGTGCCATGCTCAAGGGCACTTCAAGGAATAGAACTGGTGAACCTTTGGTCACAAGGCTAATTCCCTAATCTCTGTCCCATGACCGCCTCCTGGAACTCCACTCCACCTTCCCCCAAAAATTATACTTCTGCCTCTCTTCCTGTTTGCTGTAATCATCCCTCTCTCATCTTCTAATCCATTTTGCTCTTTGGCTGCTAAGTGCACTCATATGGCTAGTCTGAAATAACGACCACATATGAATATTGGATGTGCTTTGCGAGCTGGAACATCCATCTTTACTTGGTGCACCCCTGGTGTGGGAGATTGCTGTGCGTTTAACTAAGCGAGATTGAATGAACGCAATGCATCTGGTCTTCCATGGAAACAATAAAGGCTGTGAGCACTTCAGTGGAAAACTATTCCTGGATCTGTTTTCGGCTGAGGCCCTACATCAGGTGTCTGTTTTTGTTGGAGAGGCTTTGGTTTCCTCTTCCTCTCAGAGTTGTCAAAAACAGCTAATTGTAGCTCCAGGAAATGGTCAGGATCTAACAGACGTCCCATGTGGGCTGTTTGATTGAGTAGATCTGGGCCTGCAGGCCTGCTTTTATCAATCCTCCATCACCTGGAGTTTCACTCCATCTGCGCATGCAGACTGACAGAGTGAACTGGCTCCGTGTTTCAAATGGAAATGCAATGTCTCCTCTTTCTGGAACGTCTGTTGGAGCTTCACTCCCCTCCGTTCAGCGAACGGCTTCAAAGGAGCCTCTTTCATGGCAGGTGTCTCTGGATTAAGGCCACTGCAGGATTGTTTTGTTTCTCTCCCTCACCTTTGAAGTGTCATCATCTCTTTCACCTGCCTTCCTTTTCGTTGTAACTCTGCCCGGCTCAGATTCTCAGCTCTGGCAGAGCCCTGAAATAAACGTTCTATTTTAAACCTGGAGTGAGATTGTGTGGGAAAGGGAGTGTAATTCTAACACATGTACGGCTCTCAGTGAGGTGGGAACATCTGTAGCTCCACGGAAAGGAAGGATAAAGCAATTCAGGTGACAAGAAGGCATGACTGGAGCTTCAAAGCGACGCAGAGGTCTCCAATCCAGGCCATCCTCTAGTTTGAACCAGCTGTGAAATTTACTTTAGGGACATAAATAACCAGATACATTGTGAAAAATGATATCTCGGAAAGCAGTGTTATCTTATAACTAGATGATATATCTTAAAATTCTCTGTTTGAGGTTGTTGTAAGTTCATTTTAAGATAATTTAACTTACCTCCAGACATTTCTACTCGTGTTTAATGTCAAATTGTCTCACTATATTGGCAGATAATCTGACTTGTTTCAAGTCTGTTTTTTTTTATATTTGACTTATTAAAAATCACTTAAAACTAGTAAAAACATGCCTGGAAATAAGTCATATAATCTTAAAATGAGCTTTCAACAATGTCAAAAAAAAAAAAAATCCTGGTTTTACCGAAATAAATCAGTAAACAAACACCTGACTGGTTAAGGTACTTCTTTAAGGTGTTCTGGTATAAATACTGATTTTGAGAACTTTCAGGTGTCAACCACTGAAAGCATTGCTAGATGATGAATATACACTCATCATCAAAGTAAAAGCTGCACCCAGAAGGAGGTGTGGGAGTGCGGTGCTGTTAGGAAGGAAGATAAAGGTGACCAGGATCAATAACTGATGATAAATTTAGACTGATATGATCAATATTTATTGAGCTACACATACAGAAGTCTGTCTCTCAGTATGGCGTTGGGCCGCCATGTTTGCTAACCCAACATGACAGACGTCTCGGTATGGAGCTGTAGAGGTTCCTAATGGTGTCCTGTGATCATCCATCCCATGCAGCTTGAACATCCTCACACAGTTCCTGCAGATGGTGCGGTTGGGGTGGAGGTGGAGTGACACCAGGCCTTTTGGACGTATGACCCATGAAAAACAAAAGATGATCTTGGCACTGACCACGGTGCCTCCACACACGGATTCGTTGGTCGTCTCCACCAAGACTAAAGCGGGACTCGTCACTGAAGATGACCCGCCGCCATTCGGGGTCACTCCATGACAGTCTGGCAACTTGAATCATTTGCATCTCTTACAAGGTCAAACCTACCCACCGAGTTTCATTCCAGTCGGTTGATTGCTTCTGGGTGTAGCTATTTGTGCAACTATTCTTTTGAGGAAGAGTGTGAATGTGATTCTGTGAGTCTGTGAAGATTACCCAAGACCAACTTGAAGTAATCATAATCAAGCAATCATCCAGAGAATGGTAAATATGACTATGTGGTTCTGCTCCGTTCCTGCTGAGCCACCAGAGGCAATGGAAGATGAATATCAACTAAGAATGGGACTTCCACAGAATGGGCCTGAGGTAGCCCCAGGGTACCACCCCAGTGTTCACTGCTGAATGTGTTGTGACCACCGCAGGGCCATTCACTTATCCATTCACTTCCCAGGATGTCTAAATGTCAGCTGTCAAGTCCACATAAAGCCTTAGAGCCCAAGCAAGGAAATTCCAGCATTCAATTTGGCCTTGAGGGGGAGAAGGGAAAAGACCTGGTGTGAAGATAGTGTGAAGTCAGGGTCATCTAGAGTCCAACACTAACATGGGAAGGTCTCCTACATGTTGAACTGGCGTAGCCAATGGTAGAAAGGTGGTCTTTAGTGAAATTCAGCTGTGACTACGATTCCAAGTAAGGGCAAATCCCAGTCGAATGAAAGAAGGTTATCAAAGGAACTGAATGCTGCATAAAGGTTGCACCGGCTATCCTACTTAGTAGTCAGCACACTCTTCCCAACATGCATGCATCATTGACATGGCTCGTGCCTGCAAATCCCAGCCTTCCAGACTGCCTGATTTAGTTTTCTAGCCGCATTGTTGCCACCACACTCAGTGTTCCAGCTGAGACAAGAGGTTTTCCAACGAAGGAGCTATCGTGTTGCATCTCCTACCAGGAACAGCATTGGTGGAACGTCTACAGTGTAGTGCATAAAACTTGAGTTGCTTAGTGGGCTGGCAGTGGGGCTTGGATTCTTGCTTGCACATTCCAGTGTCTCCTTATCCAAGTGCTCAGGTGCCAGATGTAGAACCCTTAATGTTTTGGAGAAGGGAGTCTAAGGCCCAGTCCCATTTCACTCCTTACCCCTAACACTTATCCCTACCCCTCTGCCTTGGCTGTTCACATCTAGGGCTAGGGTGGTCCCGATTGTTGCTGAGATGGCGGAGTAGGGCGAAGTGTTAGGCTACATGGCCCTTCAAACGGAGATCTTTCAGAGGCACACTCCAAACGGAGTGTTATGAGAAAATTCCCAGAATGCCCTGCGACTCATACGCAAGATGGCTGCACAGGCGACCAAAGAGACCCAAAAATAACCATGGTAACAGCGTTTTATGGTCATTTTCTTCAGAACACATGTAAAAATCACTAGTACTACGCTGATGTTATGGTCCTACCTAGCAAAATTTCTTGGTCCACCTTAAATGGTGCAGAAGCCTTAGGCACCAGGACGTAACTGCTACACCTTTTAAAGTGGAATGGGAAAATCCCAAAGGTAGCGACTGAGACATCAGCGTATTACTTTAGTTTAAGGTGGAACGGAGAAATTCAACCATGTGGCAGGAGATTAAAAAGCCAAGTTCAGCTTCTGGAGAATTCTTGGTGGTGATAAATAACGGTCATCCGCCTCTTTGAAGTCATATGATGCCCTAAATGTATTTACGCAGTGACGAGCTGAACTTCACCCTCCTCTGCTGACACTGCAGACCGGCAGGGTCGCCTACAGAGCACCGCTAGCAGCCTGTTAATGAAGTCCTGTAGTTTTTTGTTTGTGCTCTTTTTTATTCAGTCACTTGTTAGATTATTTGAAGCGATGTGAGCCGAGAGCACTCGTGCTGTTTGTCTGTTTACGTAAAAGCTCCTGACGACACCTGATGACGTATCTAGGTCTTGAAGGGTTGTCTCATTTTATAGGGAGAAGATTTCAACCACTACCTCTTCTAACTCAGTTTCAAGGAGGAGGGGTTACACTTGAAAACAAGGGGTAGGGGTAAAAATGAGAAATGGGATTGGGTCTAAATTAGCCATGCCTGGCGACAGCTAAGGAACTGTCCTTCAGATGAGTATCTAAAAAGGCTCACAGATGAAGCACAGGTGCGGTAGGGAGTACAAGTAGTACCTACTGATGTAGTTACTTAGAACATGCGAGGGGAGTTGGCCAAGGATTAGAGCTTAGTTGTTGTAGAGAAGCAATTCCTGCTTCTGGAATATCAACCTAGGTCCTCCAGCCATTAATCAGAGCCAAATGATCTAGAATTCAGAATTTAGACTCAATGTGCTTGCACACGGGAATTCGTCCCCGCCATTCCAAATCCACCCATGCTGTGAAACTCCTACATGCACACACACTCTAGCAAACACACACACACACATATTAGGGGGCAGTGAGCACACTTGCCTGGAATGGTGGGCAGCTCCCAGGAAGCAGTTTGAGGTTAGATGTCTTGCTCAAGGGCACTTCAGTCATGTTCAGAGAATCGAACCACTGACCTTTTGGTCGCAGGGTCTCACCTCCAGCCCACGACTGCCCTGTATAATCCATACTGCCCACTGCCCTACACTTCTGCCCTACACAGCTCATTAACAGCCCATTATGGAGTTCAGGTGGGTGTGTTAAGGCAGTGAATGCTCAAAACGTCCCTTCTGAACCAGGATTGAGAAACACTGGCTGAGGGCAGAGCTGTCAGGATACACGACAATCCATTACAATACGACTTCCTGGTCCTGGTGCTCTGGCAAGGAAGGTGTTCTGGGCAACCAGCAGGGGCAGATAGACTTTTTGTAGGGTGCCATGTGCCACGGTAGTCTGAGCAAACCAGTGGAGGCCTGCCAAGCTAGTAGATGACTCGTAAGCAAAGTACTTAGAAACTCAGTTAGTGTCTCCGGGCTTGTATGAGAGCAATTGAAGCTGCCAACGGGTGTTACATTGAGAGGATGAATGAAGACTGTGTTTGGATGACCGACTGCGTCACACGGTGTCCTACTACAAAACTTTATCGGTAGAACGTGAAACTCGTTGTCCCGATGGTACCGTCATGGTTATGGATCTCATTTTAAGGTTTTACAGGAATGTTCCTTACAGCAAACTGCACGTCCAATACCGTGTCACGGAAAGCCTGCTGCTCCCAGAACATGTAGAGGGAAAGTGGCAACAGGAGGGGGGCAGCTGCCCCAGAATGTTAGCACTAGCTACCATAGCATTACTAGTTATTGCGCCGTGGGAGCTGGAAGCCCTTGTCAGGACGCGTGTGGATTGTGTGAGCAGCCCTGGCTAGCAGGAGTGGTTAGTGCACAAGTGAGCGACTATGGGGCACATTGCTCCTCAGACCGTTAAGAGAAGGTCGCAGAGGACGCAGAGAGAGGCCTTTAGCCTGTCCCCCAGGCTAGATGATAAACAAAGTGTGTGTGTGTCTGTCTGTCTGTGTGTCTTCGTGGGGAGAAGAGAGGGATGAGGTAGTTTGAGGACAGCTTTCCGTTGTCTCCGATGACTGGTTATGGAGTGAACAGCGACTTTGCATTAGTTCAAGGAGAGCTAACGACGAACACATGATATTCGGCAACTCCTGAACTTTAAATCCCCGACTGGAAAGACGGTTTTGGAAGCCATTAATGACGGATGAGTGTTATAATACGATTTCCCCCCAACAGAAACTATGGCCTTATCGTGAAAATAAACAGCAGTTCGTCAACTCTGGCAGAAACTAACTCTGCTTCCTGTGCCTGGCGAAGACATAGTCAGTAATGCATCAGGATGTTTCACTGCGTCTGCTTTCCCTCATTCTATACTCCAACACAGGGGTCTGTTTTGGACTCCCTCAATGGCCTGAGACTTATCCAGACATGCTCACCACCCAAACACTCTTCAGTATTCTTGCCCTGAGTCCAGGGCCCACATGACTTTCTGGCACTGCACCACAGCTTGGTTTAGGACAGGAGAAAGGCTACCAGACAACACTGTGCAAAATTCAGAGACCGCTCTTTCATTTCTGTTTTTCAGTGTCAGGAAAGAGAAAAGCAGTGTATGAGTATTTGGTGTGTCCATCATTTGTCTTTGTTGCAGTTCGGATGTTGAAGTTTGCTGTACTTTCTGCTTCTTACAATCCAAGCAATCCCACACTGCAAAAAAATGTTGGTAAGCAAAATTATATATTATATATCTTATATATAGTAAAATACTGTATTCATTTTTATAATTTTTTTTGATATTTTAACTTGTTTTGAGTGAATTTACTAAGCCAACTTGTGCCACTATATAGGCAGATCATTTTTCCTATTTGAAGATAGTTGCTTGAAACAGGCCACACTATCTGCCAATATAAAATGCAGAGATGCCTGTAACGACACCACATAGCAAATATAAAATAAATGGCATTAAAATGTTAGAATGCTATGGAGGCAAAAATGCAAGTACAGTGACATCAATTTTGTAGGTATGTACATAAATACATATATATATATATATATATATATATATATATATATATATATATATATATATATATATATATATATATATATATATATATCCGTTGGATAATGTTTCCCAGCTAGTACAAGAAGGTAAGAGTCTAAAACTGGCCATGACCCTTGTTTGGGCAGTCCTGATGCTTAAAGATATAAATATACGGACATATATAAGCATAAGTGCACTACCTGGCAACCCAACCCAGCACTCATGCCTAGAGAGGATATATATATATGTATCCTCTCTGAGCATGAGCGCTGGGTTGGGTTGCCAGGTAGTGCACTTATGCTTATATATGTCCGTATATATACATATACAGGGGCGTAGCAGCAAATTCTGGGCCCTGTACACTCTCAATGTCAGTGGGCCCCTATCCATGCCAGTACACGAGGAACGTGAGAAAAAATGGGCCCCTCTCCCTACTCGGGCCCTGGGTAGTCAGGTCCACTTTTCCCCCCACTACCACGCCCATGTGTATATACACTCTAAACATGAGCCCTGGGTTGGGTTGCCAGGTAGTGCACTTATGCTTATACATGTCCGTATATTTATCTCATATATGTATATATATATATATATATATATATATATATATATATATATATATATATATATATATATATATACACATATATATATATATTTATATAATATATATAATAAATGTATAAATGTACATATATAATTAATATTAATAATTAATATTAGTATTCCTCCCCCGTAACAGATGTGAATTGTCTGTAAAGCACAACCTATGGTATGAATGGTGCTCTATAAATATACATTTATTATTATTATTATTATTATTGTTAATTGTCTATATATTTTTAAATTATTGTCAAATTGAATGCAGCCAGGGTGACTACACTGCAAAAAATTATATCTTGGTAAGAAATGTCCTCCATTTAGGTGATATATCTTAAACGTCTGATTTGTAAACTCAATTTAAGATAAGATTATTTGTCTAATTTACAGGAATTTAAAAATGATTTTACCCAGTCAAATGTTTTCGCTAAATTGGCAGATCATTTTGCTTATTTTAAGAACTGTGTTTGAAACAAGTCATACTATTTGCCAGTTTTGGGAGAACATTTGATTTGCTAAAATATTATTTATTAGTAAAATATTTCTGAAAATAAGTTGAAAAACCTTAAAATTAGCTTACAACAATGTAAAAATGGAAATTGTAAGATCTGTCAACTAGATACAAGGTCATTTTTCCTGCCAGTGTGTAATATTTTGAGAATTTAATGTTGAGAGTTTAATGTTGGCCAGAGTCTTAGCTTCCGCTAAAGGTAGCGCTCGGGCTAACAGCAAGCTGAAACATAGAGCATGAGAAACGTGCTGTCAGCCCATGTTACCATTTCCAGCCCTAGCCATGAGGTAAAGACAAGAAGGGGATAAACTGATGCAAATTTTCAGAGGACTATTAAACAGTTCCTGACTGCTGCTAACTGGAAGGCCATGTGACTCAGAAGCTCCAGGTCAGCCCTCTGAGACACTCAGGGACATTTATGATTGGATCAGCGAGCTGTCCGTCAAGGCTTTGCCTCCTTGATAACGAGGTGTCCTTGGGTATACAGCAGGAAGGCCACCGCTGTGTGTGGACAGCCCGAGTCTGCTGAGCTGGTTGCTCAGAGTACTTGCTGCACTCTCCTGGGCTACTGCCTCTGACCGTCTCCATATGAGCGTCTGGAATGAATAAGCAGTAAACAGACGAATGACATGGGCGGATGACCGCTCTGAGGCTTGATGCCTAATAACACAAGCAGTGGGTATTTCAGTGATTCAGTCTGTGTCAGCCTTGCTGTGGTCATTTGGCTTTAAAGCAAGGGCAGGATGACTCTTGTGACTTTGTGGAAAAGTTGATGGAGAGTGATATACAGTAGCTTGGTCAGAATTAGAATTGAGCCTGTAAAGATTCACGCTTTACTCTGCTAGCCTTTACAGTGGGCACAGCACAGTCAGGCAAGTTACGTTCTCCTGGCGTTCACCAAACCCAAACTGGTTTCAGGTTTCAGGGTTATTTGTAATTTCTACAGGATGTCAGGGCATTTATGCATGGAAATCTGAAATGCTTGTGGTGAGGCACATGTTGATGATAATAATAATATTATTATTATTATTATTATTATTATTATTATTATTATTATTATTATTATTGATGATGATGATAATAATAATAATACTGCTACATCATCTATAGATAGATAGATAGATAGATAGATACATAGAAAGAAGTACTCTAGAAGAAGAAGTACAATAATAATAATAATAATAATAATAATAATAATACTGCTACAGACAATATCATCTATATTTAGATAGATAGATAGATAGATAGATAGATAGAAAGAAGTACTCTAGAAGAAGAAGAAAAGTACTATAATAATAATAATAATAATAATATTAATAATAATAATAATAATAATAAATCCCTGGAAAACTATGCTGTGCTACACCAATAGAGTCCTTGGGCAAGACTCCTAACACTACACTGGCCTACCTGTAATATGATTAACCTTGTAAGTCGCTCTGGATAAGAGCACCAGCTAAATGCTGTCAATGTAATAATAATAATAATAATAATAATAATAAAAATTATTATTATTATAGCAAGCACCACTATGAGTGGGATGCAAGTAAACCTGTTAGAAAGTCTAATGGTAAGCAATGAAAATAAAGTGACTATGAAAAGTATAATGTTTTGAAAGTGTAGTTACCATGGAGAGTGTATGTACAATAATAAGAACATAGAGCATAAATATTATGCAGGAGAACAGTGCAGTGTAGGTGGACATGTTATCTTATTCATTCTTTTGGTTAAATTAAAGTTTGATAAAGCATGCACTGCCAGACATGATAGCCTTGCAGGTAAAAGAATATTATATCTAGTTAATATAGTATCTTAAATTCCAGTTTTCTGATTATTTTAAGGTAATGTTAAGATTATTTAACTTTTCTCCAGATATATATATATTTTTTTTTCCAATTCTTTGCCTTTTAAAATCACTTTAAACAAGCCTGGAGTCAAATGAGTTTAAAATCACATTCAGACAATCTATATTTGAATCCTTTAAGATCTATTAACTAGATAGTGGATCATTTGACTCGGCTGGCCAAGATTCATACTGCATAAATTGTTCTCATTATTGATAGTGCTCTGCACGAGGCATCTGAAAATTCAAAAAGGTTTTCATTCCAAGTCATCTGTATTATTTAAGCTGTTTGGCCAGGTTCCAGTTTTGATCTAATGAAGGACTGTTCCCTCATGGGTTAGTGCCAGTTCACTCCTCTGGCTGAAGATATCAGAAACGTTTTCTTCCGTCATTCATTCCCCCCAGTTCTGACTGAAATGAGGCCATGCACGATATCGATGGGTCCCATGTGTGCGCTGATGTGTCTCGAGGTTTTAATCAGCCTTATTGATTCGTCCAGCTACGCTAGCACGCTTCAGCGCTTGCCTTTGCTCTCAAAAGAGGCAAGATGTTATCGCGGGATGCCGCCGTATTATTGAGTTATGTAATGAGCTTAATGCAGTCCTGGATGACCTGACTGCTTTGGAAGAAACCAAGCCTAGAAGCCTAGAAAGCCCCTCAGAAGCCGCTGATTACATTCAGAGATGTGGCATACTGCCATTGCTGTGCCATGTTGTCGCTGGTTTGTTTTGGTCATCTGTGGCCAGATTGGTACATGACGAGTTTCCTCCTGAGCCTCATATCTGTGAATAATACCTGCCTCTAAACTACAACACCTGCTCCTGTATAAACTCAGAGTCCAGAGTAAGGTCAGTTCCTTTGAGGGCCATATAATCATTCGGATCAGGAGTCCGGCTTTCACAGATTTGTCCCATCCTCAGACACAGTCTGGGTGCCCTTTTGATGGGCTCTTGGATGGGTAAAGCATCTCTGGCTGATTTCAGGCAGACAGATTACGCCTCATGTTGGTCTTAAAAGACACTTTAGCCTCCAGTTGTTGATCTTCCCTCCTGGGTCTTGCTATGTGCTGTAGTTGTTGTTTTGGTCCCTGCTTCCTCCCCTGTCTTGCTTGCTTGTCATCTGTATCACCTGTGTGTGGTCTGTAGCCCTACCCTCTTGCTAGCCCCAAGTGTTTCTTGGTAGTTCGGCCAAAAAAACATAAATCAGCTTGTGTGTTTACAGTGGTAGTAACTTCAGGCTCCTGCAGATGGCGCTGCACAATAATGATAGCGCTATAAATCTCTGTGGGGTGTGAGTGACGGGATCCATAGATTGGGAAGAGGTGCTACAGTGCAGGGAATGTCTCGTTCCATGTGTGGAAAACGCTCCAGAGCAGATGTTAATGATTGGCTAAAAGGAGGGACTGCATGTGGGCGTGGCCAAAGACCATAGTGTAAAGGAAGTAGCTGAATCTGCAGGTGTATGGAAGCATACGGTCATACGGGTCTACCAGTGGTAGCTAAAATCCCAGTCTACAGGGAATTCTCCTCGGAATTGTGCCAGGGAAGGCATCCACCAAATCTGACCCAGCTGTGTAACAGTGTCTGAACACTGATGTGGCTACATCCAGAAACTTGCCCAGTCCATGCCAAATCCAGTCACAGCTGATGTTTGGTTTATATGCCCAACATAATTTTGTTTGGCCCATTAGAGAGTAAATAATGATATTCATAGGGGAACTTAGACTAACAGAAGATACTTCAGAGGCCTTGTGTCTGTATGGTTGGGCCATACTGTGTTGAGGTGTGAAGTGAGGTAGGTTAGAGTGTGATCGTGTGTGTGTGTGTGTGTGTGTGTGTGTGTGTGTATGGCTCGAACCATACTGCATTGTGGTGCTGGTTCAGGTTTCATCCTCCACAGGCTCTGGCTCACAACTGATTGGCCGACCTTGACTGGGCCATGCAGAAGTGCCCGGTGCAGCAGAAATATACCCCCTCCATCCTGATCCGCACACATACACACACACTGTGCAGCAAAAATACACTCAGGTCCTCTTGCGTCCAACTTTGGCGCCAGTTCAGGACCAGCAGTGATGTTGTAAACAAAAAAAGAGTAGGACAACAAACCCCACTCATACACAGACCTACCTGAGTCGTTTGACTATTCAGGGCCACTGATTGGCCCTCAGTGTCCATGTCGTTAAAGCTGCTATCTTTTTCATAACATCGGGTCCGATCCTGATTGGCAGCTGTATTAGCCTGAGGAACTTGGGCCACTGATGTGGATGCTGAAACGCTGGCGAACGTGGTTTCCTGTAGATAGTGGGAGCAGTGATGATAATCTTTAGCCACCATTGTGTTTACTCGTCCTTTCGCTGCCACCTGTCCTTAAATGATCTAACCTGGGGCAGCACCTTTAACATAATTGATAAGAGGGTAAAATATAACATTGAGGCAGCAGCATTACTTCTTCATCCGCTCATGTTGGGCTGGTTGGTATAGTGGAGTGGCTTGCACCTCTGCCCTTCAGGGTAGGGTTGACATTGTGAGACATCCGAGTGATTCAAGTTTCACTCTCATCCACACATGTGATGTAAGCTAGAATGGCCCTTATCCCTGTACCTGACTGACCCAACAAGCAAGCAGTGATGCCTCCTTGAGTCATCCTGTTAGCGCCAGCACCATTGACAGACGGCTGCACCATGCAGGACTACATACATGCAGACCGTTACGACGACTGTCCTTAACACCACGTCACCGTCACCAAAGACTGGGCAGCAGTTCAGCTCTGACAGAGAGAACAGACAGACTGTTAGCTCTGACAGAAGACCTGAACACACTGTACGGTGTTAACAGAGTGCAGCAGTGACTTCGGCAGGCCTGGCTCTTACAGCAGGACTAACAGGAAGAGCCAGAAGGTCACACAGACATGAGGGCTCCCTGAGAAGTCAGAGTACCAGAATGGCACCGTGTCATCTTCAGTGACGAGTGCCACTTTAGTCTTGGTGGAGACGACCAACGAATCTGTGTGTGGAGGCACCGTGGTCAGCACCAAGATGAACGGTTTGTTGTCACACGTCCAGAAGACCTCTTGTCACTCCACCTCCACCCCTACCGCACCATCTGCAGGAACTGTGTGAGGATGTTCAAGCTGAATGGGATGGATTATCACAGGAAACCATTAGGAACCCCTACAACTCCATACTGAGACGACTAAGACGTCTGGCATGTTGGGTTAGCAAAACATGGCTGCCCGACGCCATACTGAGAGACAGACTTCTGTATGTGTAGCTCAATAAATATTGATCATATCAGTCTAAATATATCATCAGTTATTGATCCTGGTCACCTTTATCTTCCTTCCCAACAGACCTGCGATCCTACAGTATTAATATTGTGACCAATGTTACCATAATAATGCATAAAGGAAATGTTGTGCTGCCCTATCTCTCACTCTCTCTCTCTCTCTCACACACACACACTGTATTAGGGACAGTGCTTTTTAGAGCGTGTATGGGAATTAGGCCAAGGTTTAAAAGAAAGGTCCCTTTATTTTACTTGTTAATCAATAGCACATTAAAAGGCTTTCCGTCTCTTAACGCTATTGATTAGTTCACAGCAACCTTATTTACCTACTCCTCTCTCTGCGGTGCCGAGCTCAAAGCCAGTATAAATAGAGGAGGAGCAGCCGCTTTTACCCCTGTGACACTTTCACCCCTCTTAGTCTGCTTCTTGTGGGAGTTTATAAATAGACTCTAAGGATCTGTCTCCATTTCACAGCCTGTGTTCTTGTTGCATGCCATGGCCTTTCTCTCCCAAGCTGTCACACCACTAGAGGTGAGAGTAGGGCCTGAATGCCGATGGCAGCTCAGTGAGTGTGTGTGTGTGGTTGTTCTACTAGTGGCTATGTAACAGTTGCTCCGCTCTAAGCTCCTCACACCAGCAAGCAGCATCAGTGTCCCTGCATTACACATCTTAAGGGGACAAATAGATGATTATCTGTCTGCTTTGATACACCTCCCCACGGCCCCCATGCTCACTCTGCTGTACCACACCAGGCGTTTTTGTGCTTTGATCCACTGTAAGGGTATACGGGGTTTACAGGAGGACACTAGAGCGCCTTAACCATCTTACCTCCTCCATGGCACAAACAGGCAAAGGAATTTGGTCATATTCATCAACTCATTCATCTCCTTGTACCAGACAGCCCTGTCCCCTGCAACTTCTTCCAGCTTCTTCTGGGGAATCCCAAGACATTCCCTGGCCAGCTTGGAGATGTAGTCGTTGCAGTGGTTCCTGGGAAGGCTGAATCAGATGCCTGAACCACCTCAACTGGCAGCTCTACTTTGAGCTCCCTCGGGTGACAGAGCTCCTTGTTCTATTAAGAAGACATCGGCCTGCCATCCTGCAAAGAAAGCTGACCACAAGTGAGGTGAGAGCTTTGTCTTATGGCTCAACTCCCTCTTCACCACTACAGTCTGGTACGGTGACTGCAATATATATATATATATATACACACATGTATAGTGAATGTGTCACTGACTCTGCAGTGAAGGCACTGGGAGTTGACTCAGTGTAGGTGCACTTGTACGTAGTACTGGCATGTGGTTGGTTGATGTGCTGCTGCGCTGGAGTCCCATGTAAGACTGTGGGACAGCTGTGGTGATTGTGGGCGGCAGGGCCCAGGCTCGGCAGTGATCGTTCCATTTCCCAGAGAGAGAGAGAGAGAGAGAGAGAGAGAGAGAGAGAGAGAGAGAGAGAGAGAGAGAGAGAGAGAGAGAGAGAGAGAGAGAGAGTCAAAATATTGAAGGAGTGAGTACAGAGAGAGAGTGAGATAAGGAAAGAAGGATTGGGAGAAGGGAGAAGATAAGGAGTGAGCCAGACAGAGAGCGGAGTGAAGGATGGGAGAGAAGAGAGGAGGATAAGGGTGTGAGAGAGAGGAATCGAGGATAAGGAGACAGAAAGGGAAAGAGGGGAGATACGGAGAAGGAGAGAGAAAAAGGAGAGAACAGTAAAGTGAGTTGGGAGAGGAGAGGAGCGGAGGATAAGCTGAGTGATAAAAAGAGAAGTGAATGATAAGGAGAGAGAAAGAAGACAGGAAAATGTTGGAGAGAGTAAAAAAGGAAAATGACAGAAGGATGCAGGAGAGAAGAGAGCTGAGACAGGAGAGAGGAGAATAAGGAAAGAAAAAAGGAGGAGAGGAGGCTAAGGAGAGAGATAGACAACAGGACAACGAGAGGAGAGAGGAATAGTGCATAAGAAGAAAAGGTTGCGGGAGAGAGGAGAAGAGGATAAGGAAAGAGGGAAGAAGGATAAAGAGAGAGGTGAGGAGAATAGAGAGAGGAGAAAAAATAAGGAGAGTGGGAGGAGAGGCGTATAAGGAGAGAGAAAGGCAGGAGAAGAGACTAAAGAGAGAGAGCAGAAGAAATAACGGGAAGGAGAGAGAGGAGAAGAGACGAGGATGGAGAAAGGCAGGAGAAGAGACTAAATAAGGAGAGGAGAAGAGAATAAGGAGAGTGGGAGGAGAGGAGGACAAGTATAGAGAAAAGAGGAGAAGAGGATGGAGAAAGACAGGAGAAAAGACTAAAGAGAGAGAGGAGAAGAAATAATGATGAGGAGAAAGAGGAGAGGAGACGAGGATGGAGAAAGGCAGGAGAAGAGACTAAAGAGAGAGAGGAGAAGAGAATAGGGAGAGTGGAAGGAGAGGAGGATAAGTATAGAGAAAAGAGGAGAAGAGGATGGAGAAAGACAGGAGAGAAGGCTGAAGAGGGAGAGAAGAGAGAAGGGTAAAGAGAGAGAGAGAGAGAGAGAGAGAGAGAGAGCTGAAATGCTGTGGTGCTCACAGTGTCCAGGCACCATGGCAACAGCACAACTCTGGAAAACAGCCTTCCATGCAATCCCGCTGAGTGACTGCACCGATCCACAGACCATCACTCATCCACAGATGCAGGATCCTGTACTCTCTCTCTCTCTCTCTCTCTCTCTCTCTCTCTTACTGTACCGGACTCTGGCCTTCAGAGGTTTGGAGACTGTTCCGTTCAGAGCGGGCACTGTTTTATCAGACGTGATTTTACAGTTCTGTTTTTGCTTCCTGTGAAACCCTCATGTTGAGAGTGAGGTTTATCATGAGGCTCATAATGTTATCATCTCAGATTCTTGGAAGGAGAGTACGTGGAAGATCAGGTCCAGATTTAGAACTCCACGGATTATGGCAAACATAAATCTGAAGCAGAGCAGTAGGTTCTGGAGAGAAGGTGGAGGATGCTTGGCTTATGTGTATGATCCCATAGAGATGCTCTAGGAAATGCTCAAGAAGTAAAGCCATTCCGGGAATGGTACACTGAGGTCCATGAGGACTTGGACAGTGTAGAAGTGTGACTGAATGAGCTTCATTTGAGGGGTTTAACAAATACATCTCATTGACCACCTAGGAATTAAAGGTGTTTCACATGACACACATTTTTTTCTTCAGATCTAGGGGTCCACTGACAGAGAGTGTTTGGTAGTGAGTGCTTCTGCTAGGTAAGAGGTGCAGGTCTAGGGGTCCACTGACAGAGAGTGTTTGGTAGTGAGTGTTTCTGCTAGGTAAGAGGTGCAGATCTAGGGGTGCATTGACAGAGAGTGTTTGGTAGTGAGTGCTTCTGCTAGGTAGGAGGTGCAGGTCTAGGGGTCCACTGACAGAGAGTGTTTGGTAGTGAGTGCTTCTGCTAGGTAAGAGGTGCAGGTCTAGGGGTCCACTGACAGAGAGTGTTTGGTAGTGAGTGCTTCTGCTAGGTAAGAGGTGCAGGTCTAGTGGTCCACTGACAGAGAGTGTTTGGTAGTGAGTGCTTCTGCTAGGTAAGAGGTGCAGGTCTAGGGGTCCACTGACAGAGAGTGTTTGGTAGAGAGTGTTTCTGCTAGGTAAGAGGTGCAGGTCTAGGGGTCCACTGACAGAGAGTGTTTGGTAGTGAGTGCTTCTGCTAGGTAAGAGGTGCAGATCTAGGGGTCCACTGACAGAGAGTGTTTGGTAGTGAGTGTGTTTCTGCTAGGTAAGAGGTGCAGATCTAAGGGTCCACTGACAGAGTGTTTGGTAGTGAGTGTTTCTGCTAGGTAAGAGGTGCAGGTCTAGGGGTCCACTGACAGAGAGTGTTTGGTAGTGAGTGCTTCTGCTAGGTAGGAGGTGCAGGTCTAGGGGTCCACTGACAGAGAGTGTTTGGTAGTGAGTGTTTCTGCTAGGTAAGAGGTGCAGATCTAAGGGTCCACTGACAGAGTGTTTGGTAGTGAGTGTTTCTGCTAGGTAAGAGGTGCAGATCTAGGGGTCCACTGACAGAGACTGTTTGGTAGTGAGTGCTTCTGCTAGGTAAGAGGTGCAGGCCTAGGGGTCCACTGACAGAGAGTGTTTGGTAGTGAGTGCTTCTGCTAGGTAAGAGGTGCAGGTCTAGGGGTCCACTGACAGAGAGTGTTTGGTAGAGAGTGTTTCTGCTAGGTAAGAGGTGCAGATCTAGGGGTCCACTGACAGAGAGTGTTTGGTAGTGAGTGCTTCTGCTAGGTAAGAGGTGCAGGTCTAGGGGTCCACTGACAGAGAGTGTTTGGTAGAGAGTGTTTCTGCTAGGTAAGAGGTGCAGGTCTAGGGGTCCACTGACAGAGAGTGTTTGGTAGTGAGTGCTTCTGCTAGGTAAGAGGTGCAGATCTAGGGGTCCACTGACAGAGAGTGTTTGGTAGTGAGTGTGTTTCTGCTAGGTAAGAGGTGCAGATCTAAGGGTCCACTGACAGAGTGTTTGGTAGTGAGTGTTTCTGCTAGGTAAGAGGTGCAGATCTAGGGGTCCACTGACAGAGACTGTTTGGTAGTGAGTGCTTCTGCTAGGTAAGAGGTGCAGGCCTAGGGGTCCACTGACAGAGAGTGTTTGGTAGTGAGTGCTTCTGCTAGGTAAGAGGTGCAGGTCTAGGGGTCCACTGACAGAGAGTGTTTGGTAGAGAGTGTTTCTGCTAGGTAAGAGGTGCAGATCTAGGGGTCCACTGACAGGGAGTGTTTGGTAGAGAGTGTTTCTGCTAGGTAAGAGGTGCAGGTCTAGGGGTCCACTGACAGAGAGTGTTTGGTAAGATGGGAATGTTGGTGCTGTCGTCCCGTTGCTCTTCACTTTAGGTTTGACGGTGGAGCAGAGGGCCGTGACTTCTCAGGGAGCCCTCATGTCTGTGTGACCTTCTGGCTCTCCCTGTTAGTCCTGCTGTAAGAGCCAGGCCTGCCGGAGTCACTGCTGCACTCTGTTAACACTGTATACTGTGTTCAGGTCTTCTGTCAGAGCTAACAGTCTGTGTGATCTCTCTGTCTGAGATGAACTGCTGCCCATCCTGTGTGGGCTGATGCTGTAGCTACGTCTGCTCTGACTGGGAGCCACTGCTTGCCTTTAACCACCACTGAGCTCCTGGCTGTCCTGCCCTGTGGAAGCTTGGCCTGCGTCCTGCTGACCCATCCGATGACCCAGCTACTTAACTACAGACTAATCAGACATTTATTCCTCCACCTTACAAACACTGAACGCTCCTTTCCTGTGCTTGTCTTGTATCTGGTGTTGACCCGAGGAGGATGGGTTCCCCTTTTGAGTCTTGATTCCTCTCGAGGTTTCTTCCTTTTGACCTGTGGTCGGTTTTCCTGGTCTCTGTCGCCCTTGGCTTGCTCACTGGGGGCTTGGACACAGGATTCTTTGTAAAGCTGCTTTGTGACAACCTCTGTTGTAAACAGCACTATATAAATAAATGTTGACTTGACTTGACTTGACTTGACAGAGAGGAGAAGAGTATGGAGAAGGAATAGCTCATGATCTGAAGCATGCCCCATCATCTGTGAAACATGGTGGAGGTAGTGTAATGGCATTGACATGTATGGCTGCCAGTGGAACTGGCTCGCTGGTGTTAACTGATGATGCGACTGCTAATCAAAGTAGCACAATGAATTCTGAAGTGTGTAGAGCTGAACCTTCTTCTCAGATTCAATCAAATGCCGCAAACATGATTGAATGGCACGTACAGATGGATAATGAGCCTTCCTAAGGAAATATAATAGAATGTTCCTGAATGGCCAGGTTAGTCAGCTGATCTCAACCCAACTGAGCAGGATTTTCACTTATCGAAAACAGGAAGGCCCAAAACCAAGCAGCAACTGAAGGCAGCTGTGGTAAAGTTGTGGGGCAGTCGTGAGCTGGGGGTTAGAAGACCAGCCTCGTGACCGGAGGGTCGGCAGTTCGATTCCCTGAAGCGACAATGACGACTGAAGTACCCTAGAGCAAGGCACCTAAACCCCATCTGCTCCCTGGGTGTTATGGATAGGGCTGCCCACCGCTCCCCTAGTGTGTATGTGTGGGTGTTTCACTTCAGGGATGGGTTAAATGCTATGTGTGCATCACAAATGGCATTAAATGGCCCTGAACTCTTTACTTAGCGAATGATTAGCCTCACCTATAGGCCGGGCAAAGCACCTCAAAGGAGGGAATACCGTTTGGTGATGTCCGTGGGTTTCAGACTTCAGGCAGCCGTTGATGCTGATGTTTCTTGTAGAAACATAAAAGCCGCCACATCATTTAAAAAAAGCTTCCAGCCCAGCAATAACGATGGTTGCTAATTCAAGAGAATGCACTTTAAAAATTAAATTTTTATTTACTTGGTTTAGTTTAGTTATGACCTTTATTGTTATGATTTTTTTTCTGCTGTGTTTCATATCACTGGTTCTGATTTTTGATTTTCAGAAAACAGATGTGTAGATGATGTTTAGATGTCTTTTGTTTTGTTTGTTTGTTAACCGTGCATAAAACTAAGGCAAAATTTAATAGCCGGCAGCTACATCAGTAATTTGGCCACTGAACAATTCATAATCCTGATAATGGATTATTAGTTTTAGTAATCAATAGATTATTCAGAATACCTGTGTTTTGCACCCCTAGTGGCAAGAGAACTCAGTGCTATGGGTCTAAAAGAATGTGTAGCTGACAAGAAGCTCCTCACTGAAGACAGTGGGGGGCGGGGAGAGAGTTCAAGAAGATCAAAAAAAGAAGCTGGAGGAAAACTAGGCTGAACGTGTTGAACCGATCATAGACGTTGAAGCTCTGCTGTTGTAATTTTTTTTGTAAACAGGCAATAAACACATATGTACTCATACCTTGTATTAACCCAAGCTTCTGACTGACAGTGCATGTGAGTGGACCTGGACACTAGCCAAGTGCTTTCTGTCTCTGAGGAGTGATGCTGAACCTCCCGCTGGGGATTTCCTCAGCACTACGGAAAGAGAAGAAAATCCCTTCTCCTATCACCATGGAAACACTGTCAGATTGAGATCCGACACCCGCGCACATGCTAAGGCACCATAGCAGCCAGTGCTGACTGACTGATGTGTATTAAATTCAATGTGTTTGGAGTCAACGCTTGGGTTCCTCTTCTCTTCATTCCTATACCCAACGCAGAGACCCAGAGACCCAGAATTTCAAGCCATTTCAGAATAAAATCCTTTTAGTCCAATTTTAATTTGTGTTGGGTTGTTATATATGCCCATCATCAAAAGAATTGCTGCACCCAGAAGGAGGTGTAGGACTGCAGTGGTGTTGGGAAGGAAGATAAAGGCGACCAGGATCAATAACTGATGATGAATTTAGACTGATATGATCAATATTTATTGAGCTACACATACAGAAGTCTGTCTCTCAGTATGGCGTCGGGCCGCCGTGTTTGCTGACCCAACACGCCAGATGTCTCGGTATGGAGCTGTAGAGGTTCCTAATGGTGTCCTGTGATAATCCATCCCATGCAGCTTGAACATCCTCACACAGTTCCTGCAGATGGTGCGGTAGCGGTGGAGGTGGAGTGACACCAGGCCTTCTGGAAGTGTTACGACGAACCGTTCATCTTGGTGCTGACCACGGTGCCGTCACACAAGGACTCGTTGGGCGTCTCCACCAAGACTAAAGCGGGACTCATCACTGAAGATGACCCGCTGCCATTCTGAGTCCCTCCATGACAGTCTGACACGACACAACTGCAGTCTTGGTGACGGTGACGTGGTGTTAAGGACAGTCGTGGTAACGGTCTGTGTGCATGTAGTCCTGTGTTGTGCAGCCGTCTGCCAATGGTGCTGCACTAACAAGATCACTCCCTGAGCACACCACTGCTCGCTCTATAATCATGGCTGTTGGGTCAGTTAGGTACAGCGATAAGCCACGTCCTTGCTGACACCACATGCCCAGCCGAGCATAAAACTCAAATCATTCACGTGTTTCACAATGTCAAACCTACCTACCAGGTGTGATTCCTGTGGGTTGATTCCCTCTGGGTGCAGCTATTCTTTTGATGCTGAGTCTATGATTTATTTCCCAGTTTATTGAGTTAGTTCATGTACACTATGTACTCTGTTCTGTTGTCGCAAAGCAGCTTTATCCACATTCAGACCACTTTGAGCAAGCAGAGCCAGTATGCGGAAGAACCAGGACTCAAAAAGAGAGCCCACTCTCCTCCAGGCTGCATGGCATAGTCGGGATAAGAGAAAGGAGAAAGCGGAATAAGGATGGTCTCAGTTATCTTTTAGGCCAGGTTTCTGACTGAACAGCAGTGGTGTTAATCCTGGAGCCACTGTAAATGCTGGAACACACCAAGGCCTCTTTAGGTTCAAAGCTGGCCCTGAAGCGACTGGGGTATGTATCTGCAGTCCTTGATTGTGTGGTGGCCTCGGGACTAATACAATAAACATTCATGTTGGACTTTTTAGTGGTTGGAGTTCCGCACATAGGCATTGTGCTGTGATGTCTGATTGAGGACACATCCACAGGGACATGTGAATACAAGAAGTTCACTTTTTTAGAAAAGTGTGATGTCTTTCAGCAACTTTGCAAGCCTGTAATATCCACGAGTGCTTTGTGTTAGCAAGTTTTAGCATTAGCTAGTAGCTAGTTTTAATATTGCAGTTTGCCAAAAACTTTTCAATTCATAATTTTAGTGCATTCGTTGCAATTCTTCAAAGATGATAATCAATGTTTCGGGACAGAGAGTTGATGGAAGTGTTGAGAAGACTAATTTCAATCAGCTTGGTAAACGATACAGTACGTTTTTTGGCTAGCCCACTTTATATTATCTACATATTTTTAAATTAATAACAAACTGCAATCCTTAATTGTGTGGTGGCAGGAACAGTATAATAAACAAACATACTGTACATTTTATTGGTTGGAGTTTCTGTGCATAGGCTATCTGTTGTGACGTCTGATTGAGGACACATTCACAGGGACATGTGAATACAGGAAGTCAATTTTTTGGTAGTTGGTTTTAGAAAAGCTTGTCGTTGTTGAGCCATTATTCAGTTTTGCAGACCAGTCCTGTCTACCTGTGCCTTTTTTTAGCAAGACATGTTTTAACATTAGCTAGTAGCTAAT
Organism: Prochilodus magdalenae; assembly: GCA_024036415.1. Taxonomy (NCBI): domain Eukaryota; kingdom Metazoa; phylum Chordata; class Actinopteri; order Characiformes; family Prochilodontidae; genus Prochilodus; species Prochilodus magdalenae. Next base: position 70,549 of record JAMWET010003524.1, on the reverse strand, counting down.
ATTGCAGTTTGTCAAAAACCATTTTTAATCATAATCGTGCATTTTTGACTTCTGTCAATTCTTTAAAGACATAATGGGGTCAAAGTCCATCGCTGTTTGGGGAAAGAAAATTGATGGAAGTGTTGAGAGGAGTCATTTCAAGCAGCTTGCTAAATGATACAGTCCCAGTTTATTTGGCTCTCCCACTTTATATTATCTACAGATTATCTAATTAATAACAAACTGTCTAATAAAGCTCAGTGAACAGCAAACAGCACCAGGATTCAGGTTAGGATTAGAACCAAATGACCAGGATGAAGATCAGGGTTAACTTCATGGGTTAGGGAAAATAAAGATGGATAGTTAAATTGATATAATTATCTGAATCCAAGTTCAATACAAGGTGCACTTAATTGGTTTGGCATTGGTTCCAAATAAATGGAATATATAACAGCAGCATAACTATCATTATATCTGAAGAGGTCAGTATTATAGCATCTATGTTAAGGTCAGTACCTGTAATATTTGCCTCAACAACCATTTTGTAACTTGTATTCCATCATTTTGTTCTAGATATGGGATAAGAATGGGTTCTGTATGATATAGATGTATAACAAGTCACTAGAACTGTTAAATCTCTGGCTTCTCTTACAGTTGAAACATTCATTTGTAAATGCTGCTCTTATACATTCATATATATATATATGTATATAGATATGCTTATATGTGTATATGTTTATTATTACGGCTCTTTATGTAAATAATACTGTACTTGCACTTCTGGTTAGATGCTAACTGCATTTCATTGGCTCTGTACCTGTACTCTGCACAATGACAAAGTTGAATCTAATCTAATCTAATCTAAATGGGTTTATAACAGACCTGATAGATACAAAACACAAGCTTTTAAAATAAGCTGGTTTGGCCTCATGCAGTAACCAATCATTTCGCCCTTCTGTAAATGAGGTCACATGTTCACAAACTGTCATGTGACTGCATCCAGGATGGTCAGTATAGGTCACCTAGGACCTCCATGTGTTTACTCGAAGAATGAAGCTGTATAAGGAACTTTCCGGACTTTTTAGGGGGCCTGTGACACATACGTCACCATGGGCTCTGAAAAACATGCATCTTTTGAACACAGCGGCTGCTGTTTACACTGTGTGACAATTTCATGGTGAATGAAACCAGGCCCAAACCTGCTTGGGAAAACGTCCGGTTCCATTGACTTACATTAAAGTTGAATAAGGCTTTTCGCCATTTTGGAGATACTCGTTTGAGGACAAGGACGATATGTTCCCATAGAGACCTACAGCTGAATCCCTGGGCATCTCTTCTGTAACCAAGGACAACACCTATGTTTTGCTAATATGTGAAGTATGTGGGTGTGAATTTGGAAGGCTCTCATTTGTTCACACTTGTTAATTAATCTGAGGTTTCTTCATATGGAGAAGTTGTTAGCATGGGCACACGCCTTTCTCTGCTTCATTTAAAGAGAAGAAAATACATCCTACCATCACCCAACAACAGCAGGTGTAACTCTGTAAGTCTCACAATATCTTCAGAAGGAGAGGGGGCGTAGTCTGTGCAGAAAGACGCTCAGTTACCTATTATTAATGCACATTTTAAGTCAGTTAATGCAAAAAATAAATAAATAAATAAAATAAATAAATAAATCAGCATAAAGGCTAATGATAGCATAAATGTAGGTCCAAGCTGAAGCGGAATTGTTCAGTTCTCCTTTCCTTGGTTTCTCCACCGTCATGCTGGACGTCACTGTGACTGACTGATTCCTGTTGGGTTTAGTTTTTTTTTATTTCCTTCATTGATTTCATTGATTATTGTTTGTTACTTAAGTGTGACTAATCAGCTTTACCATCAATAACAGTCTAAATGGCCTTCACACCGTCCTGCTGGGGGTGGAACTTGATCTGGGTGTCTGAAAAGAAGTCCTGCGGGAGGGAACAGGGCATAGAGCTCCATATCTAAGTTGCTCGGTTAAACTGGGTTTGAATTTAGATCTGTTAGTCAATTGTGTTTGCCCACAGACCTGTATTTAACCCATCTGTGAAGTGAAACACCCACAGACACGTACACTTACCATACCCTTTCTCCTCTCTAGGTATGAGTGCTAGGTTGGGGTTGCCAGGTAGTGCACTTATGCTTATATACAGGGGTTGGACAATGAAACTGAAACACCTGGTTTTAGACCACAGTCATTTATTAGTATGGTGTAGGGCCTCCTTTTGTGGCCAATACAGCGTCAGTTCGTCTTGGGAATGACATATACAAGTCCTGCACAGTGGTCAGAGGGAGTTTAAGCCATTCTTCCTGCAGGATAGTGGCCAGGTCACTACGTGATGCTGGTGGAGGGTCGTCCTTCTTGGTGGTATGCTGACATTACCCTGGATACCGTGGCTCTTGATACATCACAAAGACTTGCTGTCTTGGTCACAGATGCGCCAGCAAGACGTGCACCAACAGTTTGTCCTCTTTTGAACTCTGGTATGTCACCCATAATGTTGTGTGCATTGCAGTATTTTGAGCAGAACTGTGCTCTTACCTGCTAACTGAACCTTCACACTCTGCTCTTACTGGTGCAATGTGCAGTTAATGAAGATTGGCCACCAGACTGGTCCAATTTAGCCATGAGACCTCCCACACTAAAATGACAGGTGTTTCAGTTTCATTGTCCAACCCCTGTATGTCTGTGTTGATCTCTTTATATATCTGCACTGACCCTTGTTCGGCAACGTCTGAGCTCATGGCGAGTTTAGACTCCAACCTTCTTATACTAGCTGGGAAACATTACCCAACGGAACGCTAAGCACGGTTGTAAGTTGTTCTGGATTAGCACGTATGCTAAATGCTAAATGTAAATGTAAGTGTAGTGAGCACATGCGGTGGGCAGCCCTATCCATGGTGCCTGGGAAGCAGTCGGGAGTTAAGTGCCTTGCTCAGTGCCACTTCAGGTGTGTCCTAGGAGTTCAGGGACTCAAACAGCCAGCCCTCCAGTCACAAGCCTGGCTCCCTTACCTCCATCCCACAAATGCATCCTATTGTAGTAGTTGTGAGGAGAATTGAGCGAATCTGTGGAAAGCAATAGCAATCATGAGTGTTTTTAAGATAAAGGAGAAACGACTGACGTGTCAACGTCAAGAGAAGAAGACATCTCTACATTGCTGTGTGCCTCTGTGTGCTAATTCTTCAAGGTACAACTCGGAGATTAGCTTTCATAGGTTTCCAGTGGATCCTGAGGTGTGGGCTCGGTGACTTACACAGATTCGTAGGGACAACTTCAGCCCCCTTCTAAGTCCTCGCGTCTGTAGTAGGCATTTCAACACAGGCCACTTTGTTGTGACGGCCGTGGGAAAAAGAAAACCCAACGAAGGAGCGGTGCCCTGCCTTTTTGCCTGGAACGATTACAGCATGCCCGCACCAAGGCTTAATGTTTGGCAACGTCGGCCGGGATGCCCTTCCCCGGTGTTGGCAGCGTCTGACACCGACCAAGAGATGCAAGTGCAGATAGCGCCTGATCATGATCACAGCGTTACTCCGACGACCTCGGCAATGGCGGATGCTTTGGCAAACGAGAACGAAGCACTGAAGAGAAAAAGACAAGAGCTACAACACCAGCTTGAAGCTTCACAACTGCAGTCCCGTTTTGGGCTGCAACGGCTTACAGGATCAGATGGAGACATTTGTTTCATTCAAGGTTGGTCCATGTTTTTTGTGTGTCAGTCTCAGCAATGTACAGTTATCCATGTAACTGGAGACGTACATCTTGAAGCCCTCCTCACGCTTACTCCAGGATGCTGTCAACGAAGCCTGAATGGTGTGCTGAACATCATTGATGGTTACTTTTGGCAGGTCTTGAAGACATCGCGTGTAAAATGCCATTTTGCGTGCTGACCGGTGGAAAGCGGAAATGCTTGTGCTTACCAAACTTAGAACCGGAAACCGGAAACGTCGCCTTACGCAACTAGCCAATTACAGGGCCATTGGCACAAAGACACCACCTCCAGGACCCATACAAAGAAGCGGCGGGTTTGCGTTCTGTATTGTACTCATGGAGTGGGTGTGCTTTGGGGGAGGAGGGTGTTTTAAGCGTGCATAAATGAAATGTCACTTCGGGTATTAAATTAAAATGACCTGCATCTACAGGAACGGTGTGACCACAACCTGCTCTGCTAACCCTACAGCAGCTGCACAAACACTATTAGTGACGTTGCTGCTCATTTATATTTAACACCTGAAAATGGCATTTCCTTTATTCTGTCAGTGACTTCGCTTCAGGAGCCAGTGGCTCAGAAAGGGAGAGATGGGGGGAGGGGTACAGTGTCGAGAGCTGGAAGGAGAGGGGTGGAAGGCGGAGAGAAAGTGTTGACGGAGAAAAAGGCGCTGTGTGGCGTCCTGCCTCATTGCCCCTGCTGTTTCCACCTGTTCCGAAACACAGCAGCACAACAGCTCGCCCCGTCTGGCACCGTCTCTTTCCTCTTCCCAAACTTCTTCCCACTGGGGCGATAGTCATAAATCACTGCGACTATCCCTTTCTCCCCCTCTCTCTCTCTCGTTCTGTCTCTCGCTCTCTCTCTGATACACCTAGGTTGCACTTTGGCGGCACGCCCTGGTGTAAGGATGCCCGTCTATTCTATACAAACGGTGTGCTCTGACTAATGCACAGTAAAGCTAATCAGTCAAAGCCTTTTAACACATAGCGGTCATATGTCTGTGATCTGTAACAGCTTTTTATATACAGTAAATGTTGTGTATATATACTGATATCACTGTTTATATACTCTATATGTTGTGTATATATACTGATATCACTGTTTATATACAGATTTTGTGTATATATACTGATATCACTGTTTATATATTCTATATGTTGTGTATATATACTGATATCACTGTTTATATACAGTAGATGTTTTGTATATATACTGATATCACTTTATATACAGTATATGTTGTGCATATATACTGATATCACTGTTTATATGCAGTATATGTTGTGTATATATACTGATATCACTGTTTATATACAGTAGATGTTGTGTATATATATACTGATATCACTGTTTATGTACAGTAGATGTTGTGTGTATATATACTGATATTACTGTTTATATACAGTATATGTTGTGTATATATACTGATATCACTGTTTATATTCAGTATATGTTGTGTGTGTATATATACTGATATTACTGTTTATATACAGTATATGTTGTGTGTGTATATATACTGATATTACTGTTTATATACAGTATATGTTGTGTATATATACTGATATCACTGTTTATATACAGTATATGTTGTGTATATATACTGATATCACTGTTTATATACAGTATATGTTGTGTATATATACTGATATCACTGTTTATATTCAGTGTATGTTGTGTATATATACTGATATCACTGTTTATATACAGTATATGTTCAGTAATCGCTTCACGTTTATATATTCAGTTTATGTTTTTGCATATACTGATATTACTGTTTATATTCAGTATATGTTGTGTATATATACAGATTTCACTGTTTATATACTGTATATGTTGTGTATATATACTGATATCACTGTTTATATTCAGTATATGTTGTGTATATATACAGATTTCACTGTTTATATACTGTATATGTTGTGTATATATACTGATATCACTGTTTATGTACAGTAGATGTTGTGTGTATATATACTGATATTACTGTTTATATACAGTATATGTTGTGTATATATACTGATATCACTGTTTATATTCAGTATATGTTGTGTACATACTGATATCACTGTTTATATACTGTATATGTTGTGTATATACTGATATCACTGTGTATATACAGTATATGTTGTGTGTATATACTGATATTACTGTTTATATACAGTATATGTTGTGTATATATACTGATATCACTGTTTATATACAGTATATGTTGTGTATATACTGATATCACTGTGTATATACAGTATATGTTGTGTATATATACTGATATTACTGTTTCTATTCAGTGTATGTTGTGTATATATACTGATATCACTGTGTATATACAGTGTATGTTGTATACACTGATTTCACTGTTTATATACTTCTGGTTTGCTTCACGTTTTGTTTTTGCATGTCACTCACTTTCATCAGTTACCACTAGAGCTTCCTCTTCTCCTCAGTCCCACCAAATACAGTCTGAGGTTGTGGTGGGTATGATGATGGTGATGAAGATGGTGATGACGATGATGGTGATGAAGATGGTGATGACGATGATGGTGATGATGATGATGATGATGATGGTGATGATGATGATGATGATGAAGATGATGATGATGTGAATGGGTGAAGAGAGGTGAGAGTGGAGAATCACAGTGTGGGATTATATATGTAGAGTGCTCAGTGCTTTCATACATATTGCATTGCCTTTGTGCGAGATGAATATGTTGTACTGGGTCGTATCTGACGTGAATTTCATTAACACTTCATTACCTTCTTCTGGAGACGAAAGGCATAGTAATGTTGGCTCCAAGGCTGTGCTGGTGTATGCATGTGCTGTCCATGTGTTAGTAATGGCGGATCTTTAAGGAATGATGAGGCGTGAAATTAAATGTATACAATTTCCCGAATTGTCAAACGGCCATGATGAGTTTTGCGTCTAAAATCGTTTCTCCAGTTTGGCACTGCAACATGCTACTAATGAAAAACGGAAACGTACACCTTTATACCTCTGACACCGCTTTAAGGTGATTGGTTCTGTTTTTAGATAACATTCATGTTCATAGATAACAGTATGTCATACAGACCTTATACTTTAATAATCAAGTGAAAACAATTATTATTATTATTTATTTTTTTATTTTTTTATTGCTGTTGTTGATGGGGGATATTATTTATTCTCTTCATTATTATTTTGTGCTATTTGTAGTTCATTTTATTCTGTCTTGTACAATTTGTATTCATATGTTAGCATAAAATGCTAATCTGGTGGATCTGGCAACTCTGCACAGGTTCATAATGCAGTTTAGACTATTAGTGATAAGCAGTACAGGAAATGTCAGCACTGCAGTGACACTGACGTGGTGGTGGTGTGTTAGTGTGTGCGGTGCAGGTGTGAGTGGATCAGACACAGCAGTGCTGCTGGAGTGTTTAGACACTGTGTCCACTCACTGTCCACTGTACCTTGCTGGTCCACCTTGTAGATGGACAGTCAGAGACGATAGCTCATCTACTGCTGCACAGTGCAGTGTGGGTCGTCCTCTAGTCCTTCCTCAGTGGTCACAGGACGCTGTTGGATGGATAGTTTTGGTTGGTGGACGATTCTCAGTCTAGCAGTGACAGTGAGGTGTCCAGCACCACGTCAGTGTCACTGCAGTGCTGAGAATGATCCACCACCCACAAAATACCTGCTCTGTGGTGGTCCTGTGGGGGTCCTGACCATTGAAGAACAGGGTAATACAGTATACAGAGAAACAGATGGACTACAGTCTGTACCTGTAGAACTACAGAATGTCCTATATGGTCAGCAGAGCTGATAAAGTGCATAGGTAAAATGATACAACAATAATAATACACATAATAACAAATAAAATAATAATAAACAGAAATACTTCCTTTTCTGGAGGTTGCATCCCTCCCATAATCTAGAAGCTGGTGCCTACAAACAAAGGGGGTCACTACAAACAAAATTTTCATGTTTTTGCAACTTCAGCAAAGCCAGAAACAACCTTGACCGGGCAGCTCGTATATGCTCCTATATGGTCAGTGGAGCTGATAAAATGGGCGGTGAGTCGAGAGGTGGTCTTCATGCAACAGGTTTCAGACATCGCCACCTTGGAGGACCTCCATTTGCAGTGATGTAATGCTCGTGTGGATGGGAGTCCAAAACGCTGAAAAACTGTGATTCTAAAAATATCCAGATAGGTGTGGACAGGGTCTGTGATGGAGATAAACATGTTTTGCTGTGCTGTTGCTACAGACAAGCGTTATGATGGACACAGCCATGGGGAGTGGACGACGAGTGCTGCAGTGGAGCATTGAGTTACTCCCATATTTCCTGACACCTGGCACCTGAGCCTCCATGCAGTCTAATGCAGTCTTTACTCAAGTCATGTTAATGTGGCTGTGGGACTCTGTGACTGTTTGAGTGTGTGTGCAAATGTGTGAATGTCCATGTATTGGGAGTTCTTGCTCTCTGCACGTGTGAGCAGTTCATTTGTTTATTTGTATGCTGGTGATTGAGTGTGAGGGACCACAGGCCAAGGCCATGGAATTAATCCCACAGCAGGGAGTCATGTGATTAATCGTGGTCACGGGCCGCCACAGGGTCTAATTTATGGCCGAGGATAATCAGCACATGAGGATCGCAGGTGCCCTCGGGGGGAATCTCAATCTCAGGCCCATCCGGTGCTCCTCAGCCTTGGGCTGAAGTATGACAACAGTGATTTCCACATACGCTCAAGATGAGCTTAGCCAGAGCTGACACTTTGAGCGCTTTATGAACGAAGCTCTACGACTTCTTACTTGGGTTGACCCCACGAAATGGGCAAAAAATGAGTCACCGAGTGTGTTTAAGGTGGTAGTAGCTTCAGGCTACTGCAGATGGCGCTGCACGAGGGTCACAGGGCTATAAATACCTGTGGGGTTGTGAGTGACGGGATCCATAGATTGGGAAGAGGTGCTACAGTGCAGGGAGTGTCTCGTTCCATGTGTGGAAAATGGCTCCAGAGCAGATGTTAATGATTGGCTAAAAGGAGTGACTCAGCATGTGGGTGTGGCCAAAGACCATAGTGTGAAGGAAGTAGCTGAATCTGCAGGTGTATGGAAGCGTACGGTCATACGGGTCTACCAGCAGTGGATAAAATCCCAGTCTACAGGGAATTCTCCTCGGAATTGTGCCAGGGAAGGCATCCACCAAATCTGTACATTAATGTGACCTACATCCAGAAAACCGTATATGCCACTCCAGTCATTCGGTAATCCTGTTATTTGTGCTTGTGAAGGTATTACTTGACATTAGCTAAATAAACAAAAGTGTCATAAGCTATTTTACATCACCTGTAAGACATTTTTTTATCCATACCTAGTTAGCTTAATTATTAGCTATCCAAAAAAGAGTTTTAGTTACACTTTAATTAAAAGTAAAGGGCTAAGTGCATGGCAAATTCTGTTAAAGGAGCAGTATGTAACCTCTAGTGGTGAGATTAAGCATTGCAACCTTTGGAACCACTTCACCCACTTACCCATACTTTCCCTAGAACTGTAGTGTCGCAACACAGAACACTTCCCCAGCAAAGGTGTTCTAGAAACATAGTCAACCCATGGAGCAGTCCTACCTAGCATGTCAGCACCTAGCATGCTAGTACCATACGGTAAATAAGTGTTTTTAAGCGCTTCATTGTGTCTTTAACATCAATCCAGTACCGACTCAGCCATTAAGTCTTTCATCAGATTTTCCCAGTCCACCTTAAATGGTGCTATGGTTTCATTTGGGGGCCTAAAACGTTATGATAATTGCTGAACCATTTAAGGTGGAACAGTCAACTTTGAGGAAAAAGCTGTCAAAGAAGACACTGAATTCTAGCACTAAAATGGAAGTCCTGCTAGTTTAAGGTGGAACTTGGAAATCCATACAAGATGCTACTGAGTAGGAAGCTGACTAATCCTAGCTGGGGTTTTATGTACGGAGCTACAGTTCGGACATTTTGGCAAGGACTCCTCTTCTTCGTCCTCCAGCTGGTGCTCGAGGGCCACCTAATTCAAGCTGTACTTTGAAAATGGATTGAAACGATAAATATGACCGTTACTAATTTAACCGGCCAGTTTTGGGCGGCTCTACATGGCAGCCTCCGGTGGTAGAGAAGCTCCTCCCATGTAGATATGAAGGCTCATTCTAGGCTATCAAAAGCACAATGGTTTGTTGTTACAGGTAATCCATTATTAGAGTTGATGGAGCCTCCTAAATCTAACACACTGCTCCTTTAGAGGTGATATGGACTGTCAGAAAACCCCAGCATGTACTTTGAGTGCAACCTGACCAGAGCTAATATATAAGAGACGTGTTTAAATGAGTGTACAATCAGGCGCCACTGAGTTCAGACAGATACTTCAAGCACTGCGAATCCTCTGCACAGCAAGCCAGAGCACCTCTGTGTCACCTGTGACTGAATGGTGTGAGCTTTTAATGGAGAGGACCTACTGCGACCGGCTGCCTGCGTCTGGGTAAACACCTCTCTAGATCTTGGGCCACCTCGGTTTAATGTCCAGAGCCCTGGTCCCTCCCTAATGAGACCAACTTCTCTCACACCAAATTAGGTTTTAACAAGTTTAAATTCTATATAAGAGTAGCTGCACCCAGAAGGAGGTGTGGGAGTGCGGTGGTGTTGGGAAGGAAGATAAAGGTGACCAGGATCAATAACTGATGATAAATTTAGACTGATATGATCAATATTTATTGAGCTACACATACAGAAGTCTGTCTCTCAGTATGGCGTCGGGCAGCCATGTTTGGTAACCTAACACATCAGACGTCTTGGTATGGAGCTGTAGAAGTTCCTAATGGTGTCCTGTGATAATCCATCCCATGCAGCTTGAACATCCTCACACAGTTCCTGCAGATGGTGCGGTAGGGGTGGAGGTGGAGTGACACCAGGCCTTCTGGACGTGTGACAGCGAACGGTTTGTCTTGGTGCTGACCACGGTGCCTCCACACACGGATTCGTTGGGCGTCTCCACCAAGACTAAAGCGGGACTCGTCACTGAAGATGACCCGCTGCCATTCTGAGTCACTCCATGACAATCTGCCACGACACCACTGCAGTCTTTGGTGATGGTGACGTGGTGTATGGGCATGTAGTCCTGCATGGTGCAGCCGTCTGCCAATGGTGCTGGCACTAACAGGATGACTATCTGTAATCGTAGCTGTTAGGTAAGGCAATAAGGCCCATCCTTGCTTATGTCACATGCCCAGCCATCCATAAAACTTGACTCATTGGCATGTCTCACTATGTTAAACCCCTGCACCAAGTTTCATTCCTGATTGGTGATTTCCTCGGGGTGCAACAATGAGCGTCCAGCCATTTATGGTCACTCTACCTTTTATCACTGAACATAGACCGACATGGTAGATAGACATGGCTTATACATGCTTATACATTATTTATTACAAAGAGGACGTTGTCTGAATAAACGCGTTATTACTTTCACACACTGAGCTCAGTAAAGCCTGCCTGCATGAATTATGTAATATTTTTCATTATAATTATGGTGGATTAGAAAGACATTAATGAAGAAGATCAAATCCGCTCTGTGACTCAGATTTTCAGTGTTTTCACCAGCTGAACATGTCCCGATGTGCCTTTTCCTCAACAGTCTCTGTTGTTGCATCTCAGAATGACAATGAAGGGTAAATCAAGGTCATATTAACTAGCTCAAAGAACCACGTACTTAACTGGGATCAGGAACCAGCATTAATGAAGGATGCTACTAGGATAGTATGGACCAGTGAGCAAAAAAAAAAAACAAAGCCTTGACATGAAACAGACCTAAGAGTGTGTAACACCTCCACCAGCACCTATAATAGCTGTGACTGGATCTGGCATGGACTGGACAAGTTCAGACACTCATCCATCAAAGAACTGCACAGTTGCTCCAGTGGCTCCCTTCCCTGGTATAGTTCCGAGGAGAATTCCCTGTAGACTGGGATTTTATCCACTGCTGGTAGACTCGTATGACCGTACGCTTCCATACACCTGCAGATTCAGCTACTTCCTTCACACTATGGTCTTTGGCCACGCCCAAATGCTCTGTCACTCCTTTCAGCCAATCGTTAACATCTGCTCTGGAGCCATTTTCCACACATGGAACGAAACATTCCCTGCACTGTACCGCCTCTTCCCAATCTATGGATCCTATCACTTACACCCCACAGGTATTTATAGCCCCATCATCCTAGTGCAGTGCCATCTGCAGGAGCCTGAAGTTACTACCACCTTAAACAGGCCAGCTGATTCAAGGTCTCCCTCATTTGGCCTTAAATATAATAAAGTGTTGAGAGAATAAAGGTGGAATAGGTGAGTTCTTTTTTTAGATACCCGGCTGCTAAAAGGCTGCCGACTCTGCGTTCCCATCTCTTTGACCTTTAGGTCCCACGTGCTTCTGTTTACATGGACAACCTGGCAGCAAAGGTGTCTGGCTTTTGTAAATATGTTTCTGTTTCTTTATAATTTATTTTCGCTTGTTTGTTTTTGAACACTGCATGGCTGCTCCACATGTTTACGCTATGCTTCTGGTGCTCCATGTCGACTTGTATGGTGAATGTAAATTGGTGTGAAGCTCTGAAACACAGTGGTTCATTTTTTTTGCAGATGAACGTGCGCAGAACCTGTTTAATCTAAAATGGTAGTATTTAGGTTCTAGCATGCACACGTCCGCTGGTGCTGCCAAGTCTGTGTGTTGAAGCTGGAGTTGTTGTTATGGCTGGATCATGACTCACCCAGGTCATTAGCGCTCCCCCTGGCTCTTAATGAAGGATTAGGGATGGGAAGTCTTCTGCCTTGGCCAAATTCTCTGCATGAAACTCGGTACAGTCACTGGCCTGGCCTTCACCTTAGAAGGCATTGGAAGTCGACTGCCGGAGCTAAATTCTTCATATGAAGCTCAGTACAGTCTCCAGCCTCAGTCCTTGACTTTAGAAGGACCTTTACAATGTGGCAACCAGAAGAAGGCAAACAGTGCTGCCTTCAAACCCGCACTTTAGCCTAGAGTGCTAAAGTAGAAGTTTTGCTTTTACAGATTTCCCAGTTTTTTTATCCAGCTCATTATCAGGGAAGACTGGGCCTCAGATTAAGACATTTAATACTCTTTTATTAGCAATTGGTCAAAAATGGCCCAACTTTACCCTCAGGGGTCGAGAGCTATTACATATACAGATGTGTATCTTGCATATTTACTTACACAGACACGGCCAAAATCATTGGATAGCGGTATGCACTGTAGATCTAGAGTGTCTAGAGTGTCCAGAAGTGCAGGTGTACAGGATATACAGTACAGTGTCTAGAGTGTCCAGGAGTCCAGATGTACAGGATATACAGTAAAGTGTCTAGAGTGTCCAGGAGTGCAGATGTACAGGACAAGCAGTAAAGTGTCTAGAGTGTCCAGGAGTGCAGATGTACAGGCTATACAGTAAAGTGTCTAGAGTGTCCAGGAGTGCAGATGTACAGGATATACAGTAACGTGTCTAGAGTGTCCAGGAGTGCAGATGTACAGGACATATAGTAAAGGGTCTAGAGTGTCCAGGAGTGCAGATGTACAGTATGTGTAGTAAAGTGTCTAGAGTGTCCAGGAGTACAGATGTACAGGACATACAGTAAAGTGTCTAGAGTGTCCAGGAGTCCAGATGTACAGGACAAGCAGTAAAGTGTCTAGAGTGTCCAGGAGTACAGATGTACAGGATATACAGTAAAGTGTCTAGAGTGTCCAGGAGTACAGATGTACAGGATATACAGTAAAGTGTCTAGAGTGTCCAGGAGTGCAGATGTACAGGACAAGCAGTAAAGTGTCTAGAGTGTCCAGGAGTGCAGATGTGCTGGCTATACAGTAAAGGGTCTAGAGTGTCCAGGAGTGCAGATGTACAGGACATACAGTAAAGGGTCTAGAGTGTCCAGGAGTCCAGATGTACAGGATATATACAGTAAAGGGTCTAGAGTGTCCAGGAGTGCAGATGTGCTGGCTATACAGTAAAGTGTCTAGAGTGTCCAGGAGTGCAGATGTGCTGGCTATACAGTAAAGGGTCTAGAGTGTCCAGGAGCTTAGATATACAGGATAAACAGTAAAGTGTCTAAGAGTGTCCAGGAGTCCAGATGTACAGGATATATACAGTAAAGTGTCTAGAGTGTCCAGGAGTGCAAATGTACAGGATATACAGTAAAGTGTCTAAGAGTGTCCAGGAGTGCAAATGTACAGGATATACAGTAACGTGTCTAAGAGTGTCCAGGAGTGCAGATGTACAGGATATATACAGTAAAGTGTCTAGAGTGTCCAGGAGTGCAAATGTACAGGATATACAGTAACGTGTCTAAGAGTGTCCAGGAGTGCAGGTGTACAGGATATATACAGTAAAGTGTCTAGAGTGTCCAGGAGTGCAAATGTACAGGATATACAGTAACGTGTCCCAGGAGTACAGCTGTACAGGATATATACAAGTAAAGTGTCTAGAGTGTCCAGGAGTGCAAATGCACAGGATATATACGTGTCTAGAGTGTCCAGGAGTGCAGCTGTACAGGATATACAGTAAAGTGTCTAGAGTGTCCAGGAGTGCAGATGTACAGTATGTGTAGTAAAGTATCTAGAGTGTCCAGGAGTGCAGGTGTACAGGACATACAGTAAAGTGTCTAGAGCATCCAGGAGTGCAGGTGTACAGGATATACAGTAAAGTGTCTAGAGTGTCCAGGAGTGCAGATGTACAGGATATACAGTAAAGTGTCTAGAGTGTCCAGGAGTCCAGATGTAGAGGATATACAGTAAAGTGTCTAAAGTGTCCAGGAGTGCAGATGTACAGGCTATACAGTAAAGTGTCTAGAATGTCCAGGAGTGCAGATGTACAGGCTATACAGTAAAGTGTCTAGAGTGTCCAGGAGTGCAGATGCAGTGGGTGCCCATCATCCATAATGGAGAGCAGTTTGTGCAGTGTCCTCCTCTCTGCCAACTTCACCACAGAGTCCAGCTCCACACCAACAACTGACCCTGCTTGCCTGACCAAGCTTGTCCAGGCGCATCTCGTCTCTCTTCTTAACGCTTCCTCCCAGCACACCACAGCATCAAGAGACAGCTGGATACCACACCACTGTAAACGGATTATGGAGCATTGTTACCTCAGGGGACAGCTGGGGAACGGCCACAACTGTATGAGTTGTGAGGTGTTATCTTGTGAGTGAGGTCGACCACTGGCCAGGGTGCTCATGGGAAGATGATGTGATGATGGGAGTTCTAATGAGTCCCAGATGGACGGGACATTCTGTTTCTGAAGTTGTGTGGGCATTTAACATTCCTCAATCCACAGTGTCACTTGTGTATCAGGAATACAGCACCTTCCACAATTATTGGCACCCCTTAGTTAAGATGTGCTAAAAACCTTAAAATAAATTCAATTTTTACTGAAGCATAATCTCATGCTAAGGACTGTAAAAATTGTAACCCTTAACTCATGCCCACTGTGAAGTAGCGGGGGAGGGTCAGCTCCTTTTAGGCCATGTCAGTCCCCAGACCCAACCCAATAGAAAACCTGTGAGGTGAGCTTAAGAGGAGAGTGCATAGTAGAGGACCCAGGACGATTTAGAGAGATTGTGCAAAGAGGAATACTGAAGATCCCTCTCTCTCTTCTCCTTATTTCTAAATGTGGGACCTGAATTAAGGGTTGGATTCTTCTCCTGTTGTTGTCCCATATCATTAAAGAAAGAATTTATCAGAAGCCTAAGAACACATTTTAATGAGGGGTACCAATAATTGTGAAGGGCGCTGTACATCACTGAAAGCATTACCACCCATAGTGGACATCGTAGTGACCACCCACAGGTGCTTAATGACAATGAACAGTGGCATCCACGTTCAAGGTTCCACAAGCATATCCGTGCAGTGTGCAAAAGGCTTGGGAATACTGAAACCAGGATTCTGGTATTTGTCCTGCTGCATTATGGCCACAATCCACCAAGTGCTATGAAGTGCAACAGTTTTGCTTCACTGGTCTTCTAAACTGTGGGCTCAGCCGGAAATGGCAGCTGGAGCAACGGCGGGAAACTTTGGGGCTTTGAAGATTGCGTTTGGGACTCTTCTAGAGAGAGGTTGGCTGTCTCCTGGGGTCTTGCACTCTCTCTCTTTTCCTTTGGCGGACTTCGTGTACCATTGGACCCTGGGCTTGTGACAGACAGTTAAATATCTGGGGGATTGTGATGTATTGAGGGAACCAGCCTTGTGACCAGAAGGTCGCCAGTTCAATTCAACTACCAACTGAAGTGCCCTAACCCCCAGGACTGTGGAAAGAAGTGCTTACTGCCCCTTAGTATGTGTGTTCACTAGAGTGTGTGTATGTGCATGTTTCACTTCATGGATGGATTAAATGCGGAAGACGCATTCTTCTGTGTGCAGCACTCCCAAAACATACTCCTAAACGATGTAGCCAGTATAGCTTGCTACTGGTGTAGCTACAATACCATGAGTCCAATGCTAATGTTAGCTAAGCTGTAGCTGTAAACCAGCTAGCTATGCTTAACCTCGTGTGTGTGTTTGATGATTTCTGCACTGTAGTTCTGGGCGTAGGTTGTTTTATGGGTTTTTATCTAATGTTGGTTTAAAACGGGACGTCTTATCAACGGGACGTCTTACTAATGGGATGATATAGCTAGTGAGCTTTGTGTTTACCTGAAAGATTATAAGAAAGATACATTAAGTTCCACACCTGAAAGGCAATAACCTAGCCAGA
Source organism: Prochilodus magdalenae (assembly GCA_024036415.1). Lineage (NCBI taxonomy): Eukaryota > Metazoa > Chordata > Actinopteri > Characiformes > Prochilodontidae > Prochilodus > Prochilodus magdalenae. The sequence goes on along the minus strand of JAMWET010003524.1, from coordinate 54,106 downwards.
CTGTGGCATTGTCCAGTTCTCTCCATTGTAAATAGCCAGGCCGTGTGCATCCAGGTGTTTTGAAGGAGTGGCTTTGGAAGGCAGGTTGAAAGCAGTGATGTACTTAAGTACTTGAGTAGTTTTTGGTGTGTATAGTTTTTGGGGTATAACATGTCCAAATGAATCATGAAGTGAGCCCATCAGTTTGTTCTGAGCTTGTTTTGACCTGTTGGACAGAGCTTGGTTCTAGCTAATGGAACCTGTTCTCCTTCAGTGTTCTGTGCTGATGATGAATAGACGTCAGTGTCAGACTAATGACTGAGCTTCTGTTAAAGACTGGTGGACTGAGAGACACTAGAGTCTCTTCACCTACACTGAGCTGATGAAGAGTCCTGTTCCAGAAATGATAATAGAACATTAGAGCCGTAATAAACCATGCTCCTGTTACTCTCCATACTTCAGTACATCTGAAGGTACATACTTTAGTACTGTTACTCTCCATACTTAAGTACATATGAAGGTACATACTTTAGTACTGTTACTCTCCATACTTAAGTACATCTGAAGGTACATACTTTAGTACTGTTACTCTCCATACTTAAGTACATCTGAAGGTACATACTTTAGTACTGTTACTCTCCATACTTAAGTACATATGAAGGTACATACTTTAGTACTGTTACTCTCCATACTTAAGTACATCTGAAGGTACATACTTTAGTACTGGTACTCTCCATACTTAAGTACATCTGATGGAAAATACTTTAGTACTGTTACTCTCCATACTTAAGTATGTCTGAAGGTACATACTTTAGTACTGTTACTCTCCATACTTAAGTACGTCTGAAGGTACATAATTTAGTACTGGTACTCTCCATACTTAAGTACATCTGAAGGTACATTCTTTAGTACTGGTATTCTCCATACTTAAGTACATCTGAAAGTACATACTTTAGTACTGGTACTCTCCATACTTAAGTACATCTGAAGGTACATACTTTAGTACTGTTACTCTCCATACTTAAGTACATCTGATGGTAAATATTTTAGTACTGTTACTCTCCATACTTAAGTACATCGGAAGGTACATACTTTAGTACTGTTACTCTCCATACTTAAGTACATCTGAAGGTACATAATTTAGTACTGTTACTCTCCATACTTAAGTACATCTGAAGGTACATACTTTAGTACTGTTACTCTCCATACTTAAGTACATCTGAAAGTACATACTTTAGTACTGGTATTCTCCATACTTAAGTACATCTGAAGGTACATACTTTAGTACCCATCCGGATACTCACACCGATCATTAGCATTAGCATTAGCATTAAACATGTCATCTTGACATGACATCTGCAACCTTTTAACAATTAAAATATTCAACCAGTATTTTGAGACTTTAGCTTTGTAATTTGACATGTGTGTCGTCGGCTTTGTTTGGACACTTGATCTGAATGAGCTGGTCTCTGTGTGTTTTCCAGAAACCCTGAAGGTTAATGGGCTGTCCAGTGGGAGCAGAGCTCCATAAATCAGTCCCTATGGACAGATAACACACTGACAAGAGGAGAGCAATCGCTCACCAGAGTGCCCTCTTCACCCATTGGCTGGCAGCTCCTCATTTAGCCATTACCGGCAACGGTCATATGTTTCCTTTATTTTGGAACAGATAGAGGATCATTTAACGTCACAGGGGTCTCCTGACCTTTCTGACCCCTTGATCCACCATTGGGTAGGGCTGACCCCTCGGCGCTGAGGGCACTATTTTGATATTCCATTACACAATTGAGACAAATCCAATGCCTGAAGTCTGGCCACCGGTTTCCTCTGTCCGTGGAAGCTACTGGAATATTCCTGTGGAACACTTAGAAGAGACAAACGCCTCAGCGTGGAAAAGGGAAACCACGTAAGTGTCTTCTGCCTACTTAGAGCGCGCTCAGCTAATCTCACAATCCACTCAATTCACCTTTCCATTGCTAATCAGCTCCTAATCTTCACCACGTCTGTGGCATCTTGACCCTAGTGATCTTTCCCCTTTCCAGCATATGACCAAGCAAATTTGTGAAGTTTAACTTTCGGTTAACCATTCGGTTCATCCGATGTTTGCCTGATAACTCACTGACCTCTCCTCTTCTAGCCATTGGGCTCCTCCCTAATTAAGCCAGTCCTTTGACACGGTTGCTTGCCCCTTGCCCTTTGGCCCTCTCCAGGTTCACTTAAGAAGATTGAGCTTGAAAGAAGCTGCGTAGGTGGCTGTAGGCAGGTAATTGCAATGGCCTTTGTTAAGATTGTTGCCAAGGCTGGAATCATGCAGTTAGTGCGGTGACGTCACGGTCAGCATCTCCTGTTTAAGGTGTGTGTTTTTTTAAATTTCACACATTTCACATTGCTATGTTTACATTAGCCTTGTCCCAACGAGCAGCAACATTTCACACACTGGCCCGATTTCTGTGTTTGTATTTTTGCCCCCAAGAAACATTTTCCCTTTAGGAAGACATTTAAAGTACATGTTGCAATCTTAAAGACCAGTTCACATAGCTTTAATTAAAACATCCACCCAGTTAGCATCGCTAACAACACACACCACTGCGTCACACGCCACCACACAAGTCAATTCCAGTTTCCAGTCAATTCCAGGTATTTCAGTTTTCAGACTGTGTGTGGTTGTTCTGTGTTGCCCACACAGTTCCAGTGTCTTCTGGAGATGCTGCTCTCACAGTTGATGAAACTGAAAATAAACTAATCCGTTCAACGTTTGTCAGATGGTACAGGTTGCCGGGGCAACCGCTAGGTTGCACCATCTATAACTCCCTCGTAGCACAGGCAGACACAATTGGCTTTCTCACTGCTGGTTTATCTGAAGGCGTCTCTCCAAATCCACCGTGAAAACTAAACACGCAATATTAACGAGAAAATTAGCTTAGCGTTAGCATTAGCTTAGCATTAAACAGTAACTTGCACAGCATGCAAAATAACATCCTACTGAAATAACATACAACCACAAATACCTCGTTGGCTGCATGCTACGAACAAAGGAATTGTCTTTGAGTCTTTAGGTGGGCTTCCTTAAACCATTCATACGAACGGCCAGCCACTGTGACCAGTTTAGACTTTACCGAGGCAGAAGTCACGTGTGCTGCTAGCTTGAAGGTAGAGCTAAATTGTCCAAAAGGCTTTCACGTGGCTGAGCTGAGATTTCAAGCTGAGTACACAATGAAACATGCATTACACTGCAACTTAAGCTTTTATTAATGGAACAAATGATATACATTTTCTAAACAATGTAGTTGCAACCGTTACATCATCTTCATCAGCATCTTGGTTGTTGCCTTGGCAGCAGCTGAGCCAACTCTGATTGGTTGAGTAAATTAATGCCACCTGCAAAAGTTTGCAAAAGCAAATGTTGGGGGGGGGGGGGAGGGGCGGGGGGAGGGCGGGGGGGGGGGGGGACGGGAGGAGAGGGGGGGTGGGGGGGGAAGGAGGGGGGGGTGGGGGGGGGAGGGGAGGGGTGGGGGGGGGGGGGGGGGGGGGGGGGGAGGGGGGGGGGGGGGGGGGGGGGGGGGGGGGGGGGGGGGGGGGGGCCTGAAATGAGAAAGCTCTCAGCCTCAGACATTTGTGTTCAAAGCGCAGGAGGTAATATGATGAGTAGCACCTCCGTAGCACCTCTACGAGCTCCAATAACAGCTGTGACTGGACTGGGCATGGACTGGACAGGTTTCTGGATGTAGCCACATCAATGTTCAGATACTGTTGGATCAGAGAACTGCACAGTTGGTCCAGATTTGGTGGACACCTTCTCTGGCACAGTTCTGAGTGGAATTGCCTGTAGACTGGGATTTTATCCACTGCTGGTAGACCCGTATGAGCGTACGCTTCCATACACCTGCAGATTCAGCTACTTCCTTCACACTATGGTCTTTGGCCACGCCCACATGCTCAGTCACTCCTTTTAGCCAACCATTAACATCTGCTCTGGAGCCATTTTCCACACATGGAACGAGACACTCCCTGCACTGTAGCACCTCTTCCCAATCTATGGATCCCGTCACTCACACCCCGCAGGTGTTTAAAGCCCCATCGTCCTCGTGCAGCGCCATCTGCAGGAGCCTGGTGTTACTACCACCTTA
>JAMWET010003524.1:15000-45000 GCA_024036415.1 Prochilodus magdalenae | reverse complement strand
AACGTCCATGTGTGGGAAAGATTCTGGAATACACTGAGTAAGGTTTATATATTAATGCACAGAGGAGGGCAGTTTTATGTCTATATTTATTAATTTATTAATTTATTAATTAAATTATTTGTTATTGTGTCACTGTTCCCTTAAGAGAGACTCAGAGGTGGGTCTGTGTGTCACCCCCCATCACCCCTCCTCCTCCTCCTTCCCTCGTTTAGTGACAGAAGCAGAGTCACGTGCAGAGCGGAGGGGGGATGGGCCCGCCATCAGAAGTGCATTACAGTATTGCCCTAATAGTATTGGAGCCAAGCCCGGCTCGTGCTGGGCTCTGTAATGAAATGCTAGCGTGTGGTCAGATGGAGTTGACCGTCGTTTTCCTGCTCCCTCAAGTCTGACTGTATGCGTGCCTGCCTGCCTGTCTGTCTGCTTGCACGTCTGTCCGTCTGTGCCGTTGCTCCCTCCACGGGGCTCGCTGCTGTTCACCATTTGCTTAATGATGCATGAACACACCCTAATCGATTACCCTCACATGCACACACACCACACTACGCAAAGCCGCAAGCACATGCAGTCGCACACCAACAGACGCTCTTCAGCGCGCATATTGGAGAAACACCCACTCGTGCAGACTCACACAAATGCGAGGCTCTTGCTTACGGACACTTGTTCAAACACATGAGCACAAACCGATCCTAACAGCCGTTAAGTGCACGCAGGGGGTCGTTAGTGACCCTTGACCTCATTTACGCCTCAGCGTTTTTTCAGATAAGTGATTAATTCATCACAATTAAACGAGCTAGTATAGACGTAGTACATTCACCATTTTCATAATTCAATAGCACGGTTTAGAAGAAAGCAGGACTCGCAGGAGCTGAACATAGAAACCTCATGACCGCAGGGTGAACGTGAAAGCAGGGTGAGCGCAGTTTTCAGTTTTCATCACTGTCCAGCGCGAGCAACAATGGCTGCGTGTTCCAGGTCCTCTGGAATCGTACCCTCTCGCTCTCGTAGTGTTATGTCACGCTTTGCTTCAAGGGGAGCTGAAGTGTTCCAGTTCCCTGTTCCTTTTCTAAGTTATCAGGTTGTTCATCTATCCGTAGGGTCTCCTGCAAGCACTGTCCAGCATGGTCTTCTGAGGGCGTCCTCTGGTGTGAAGATTGTTGGTATTACTGATACTGTATTTCCATCATCATTTGGGCATGGCATTCCAGCCTCGCCATATTATGGTGATATATGATAAAGGATAAGGGAATGGCGCCTCTGTATCTGCAGATAACTTCTTTAATCCCGCATTAGTTCCGCTGTCGCTTCAGCGTGGCGCTGCGGGAGGTTCCGGGGGTCAGATAAGGAAAGTGTGTTGAGAGAACTGGTCTCGTTAAATGGAACTAGAATCTTAGAAAGAAACCGCATCCGGAGATCTTCGGAGCCACTTGTCTGTCTGGGTCTTGGGGGTTGCTGGAGCCCATCCCAGCACTCACGGGGCGGAAAGCTGGAAACATCTTGAACAAGACACCAGTCCATCACAGAACAGGTATACCAACGTACTCACTCACACCTAGGGAGGCAATTTAGCATCTCCAATTCACCTGACTGCATGTCTTTAGACTGTGGGAGGACCTAAAGGAAACCCACTCTTATGGGTGTGGATATGGGTTTCCTCCGGGTGCTCCAATTCCAGGATGGGGCATCCGCAATCCTTACTGTCCATAACTGAGCTGGGAATCAAAGCCAAGCCCTATGTGCTGTGAGGCGACAGAGCTACCCACTGCACCCAGTAACAGGTGAGGACTGAAGACAGGGCAGAATGTGGGAGGAGCCAAGACCAAACCAAACCAAAAGCACAGTTTGGAATATCTAGAATATTACAGCTGGTACTGGATTGGGCATGTATTGGACAGGTTTCTGGATGTAGCCACATCAGTGTTCAAACACTCTTATATCAAAGAACTGGTCAGTTGGGCCAGATTTGGTGGATGCCTTCCCTGGCACAATTCCGAGAAGAATTCCCTGTAGACTGGGATTTTATCCACTGCTGGTAGACCCATATTACCATACGCTTCCATACACCTGCAGATTCAGCTACTTTCTTCACACTATGGTCTTTGGCCACGCCCACATGCAGTCCCTCCTTTCAGCCAATCATTAACATCTGCTCTGGAGCGTTTTCCACACATGGAACGAGACACTCCCTGCACTGTAGCACCTCTTCTCAATCTATGGATCCCGTCACTCGCACCCCGCAGGTATTTATAGCCACATCATCCTTGTGCAGCGCCATCTGCAGGAGCCTGAAGTTACTACCACCTCAAACACACATGGTGACTCATTGTTTATCTGGTGATCCTATTTAATTATATCTTGGATTTGGATTTAAATATTATAAGCGGCGCGATGTTTATAGATGTTTTATTTATTATATTTTATATATATTTATGTATTTGAACAACAAGTAGTGCAATTATCTTTCCGTTTTTAAAAATCGAGCCACTGTGGAAACTAACTCTTGATGTTGTTTTCCTCCCCCACCATTCCAGACACATATAACCTTTCTTCTTTCCGATTCTCAATCTCCTATAGATTATATCAAACCAGTTAAGGTACACCGGATTAGCAGATTAGACTCATGTTACACATGTATGGGATTTATGTCACTGAAAACATTGCTGTGCAGCTTTTGAGCCCTGATTTCAGGGGTTTGAATGGGAGCGTGTTTGCGCCCCGCCGCCGGCCTTTTTAGCTTAGTCATTGTCCCGGAGTCCATTACTTATTGTCCTTGGCATGTAGCCGTGTGTTTTCATCAGAAACTCGCATGTTCGCTCTCTGCCAGCAGAGGAGTAAGCAGCTTTCAGCTGGTCTTATGGCACTGAGGGGAGGGGGATTACACTGGGTTTAATGATTCACCATGCCCCCACCCTCACACAGGAGGACCGGTTCTGGAGGAGGGGCGATGAACAGGGTGAGCAGGTGGGGGTTTGTTGAAGTCAAGTGGGTTTAACTGCTTGTTTCGGCCGGAAGAGGAAGTTCTCGTTAGAGTGGCATTAACTAGACATTTGGACTTTTTTTAGACAAACGGTATGTGTCATTCGAATAATTGAATATAATAAATTGAATAGTTAGATGAGAAAACGATTAATGTTACTATACAGAAAAGATGTAAGTCATTTACATTTCTTCACCATGTGCCGCTGGCTCCAAAGGCAGCCCGAGTCTGATCATTCAAACATCACCTTTGGTTTTGGCCAGTATAATTGTGTAATATAATATAATGTAATATAATATAATACACTGATCTGCTATAATAAAATAGTTGATCAGCAAAATGATAAATCAGAATCACATGATCCACAAAGAGCCAGTGTGGCTGCAGAGTTACAGTCTAATCAAGAAGAAGGAAACCTCATCACCTGAGATCACCTGTTGAAGTAGAGTCAGGTGTGCTCTAGCTCGGTGCAAAGGAAAGTCTGCAGTTACGCTGTCACAGAATTTTACATGTGGTTCAATGTCTATCTTTGCATAACAGGGCAAAAACACACACACACACACACACACATATATATATACAGTGAGTCCAAGAAGTATTTGATCCCTTGCTGATTTTCTTCGTTGGCCCACTAATAAAGACATGATCATTCTATACTTTTAATGGTAGATGTATTCTTACATGGAGAGACAGAATATTAAAAAGAAAATCCAGAAAATAAATCTAAGGAATATATATTAATTGATTTGTATTTCATGGAGTGAAATAAGTATTTGATCCCTCTTGCCAAACACACTCAATACTTAGTGGCAAAGCCTTTGTTTGCAAGCACAGCGGTGAGACGTTTGTTGTAGTTAACCACAAGTTTAGCACACACACCAGGGGGAATTTTGGCCCACTCTTCTTTGCAGATCCTCTCTAAATCATGAAGGTTGGTGGGCTGTCGCTTGGCAACTCTGACCTTCAGCTCCCTCCATAGATTTTCGATCGGATTGAGGTCTGGCGACTGGCTGGGCCACTCCATGACCTTAATGTGATTCTTCTTGAGCCAATCCTTTGTTGCCTTTGCTGTATGTTTAGGGTCGTTATCATGTTGGAAGACCCAACCACGGCCCATTTTTAGATCCCTGGCAGAGGGGAGGAGGTTGTCCCTCAGGATTGTGCGGTACATGGCTCCATCCATCTTCCCAGTGATGCGGTGAAGTAGCCCTGTACCCTTGGCAGAGAAAACACCCCAAAACATAATGCTTCCACCTACATGCTTGAAGGTGGGCACAGTGTTCTTGGGGTCATAGGCAGCATTTTTCTTCCTCCACACATGGCGGGTGGAGTTGAGGCCAAAAAGTTCAATTTTGGTCTCGTCTGACCACAAAACCTTCTCCCAATAACTTGGTTCATCTTTCAAATGATCATTGGCATACTTGAGGCGCGCCTCCACATGTGCTCTCTTCAGCAGGGGTACCTTTCGGGCACTGCAGGATGTGAATCCATTGTTGCGCAAAGTGTTGCCAATTGTTTCCTTGCAAACTGTGGTCCCAGCTGCCTTCAGGTCATTTGCTAACTCCTGCCGAGTGGTTGCAGGACGATTTCTGACCGTTCTCAGCATCATTGCCACCCCACGAGGCGAAATCTTCTTTGGAGCACCGGGCCGAGGTCTGTTGATTGTCATGTTATACTCTTTAAACTTTCTGATAATTGCACCAATAGTTGTTACTTTCACATCCAACACCTTACTGATCTTTTTGTAGCCCATTCCAGCTTTGTGAAGGTCAACAATTCTGACTCTGAGGTCCTGTGACAGCTCTTTGGTTTTACCCATGTTGGAGGCTTGAAATCTGTGTGATCTGTCTGATTCTGTGGACAGGTGTTTTTCACACAAGTGATTAGTGAGAACAGGTGGCTTCAGGTCAGGTAACAAGTTGATTGGGAGTGTCTAACTGGTCTGTAAAAGCCAGAACTGCTAATGAATACTAAGGGATCAAATACTTATTTCACTCCATGAAATACAAATCAATTAATATATATTCCTTAGATTTATTTTCTGGATTTTCTTTTTAATATTCTGTCTCTCCATGTAAGAATACATCTACCATTAAAAGTATAGAATGATCATGTCTTTATTAGTGGGCCAACGAAGAAAATCAGCAAGGGATCAAATACTTCTTGGACTCACTGTATATATATATATATATATATATATATATATATATATATATATATATATATATATATATATATTGCTAAGTAAAATGATTTGTACAGTGAGGAAAATAAGTATTTGAACACCCTGCGACTTTGCAAGTTCTCCCACTTAGAAATCATGGAGGGGTCTGAAATTTTCATCTTGGGTGCATGTCCACTGTGAGACACATAATCTAAAAAAAAAACCTGGAAATCACAATGTATGATTTTTTAATAATTTATTTGTGTGATTTGATTAATTCAGTGCAGTTTAATTCAGTTGCAAACATAGAAATACATTGTCATTTTGCATATTTCTGAGGTATGCATATTCTGTTACTGATAACGTCGCTGCGCAAAGAATCTCTTTCTCTACTTTAGTTTAGTTTAGTTTAGTTTTTAAAGATTTTTATAGTAAGTTACACAGATGTATCACCTGAATACATAATTAGGTACACAGAGTTTGTACCACACCTGTTCTATTTAGACCTAGATGCTGCTAAGACACAACAGTATGTACACTACCAGTCAAAAGTTTAGATACGGCTCCTCATAGCAGGTTCTTCTTCTGTGTATCTTAAAGCTTCACTGTAGAATAAAAGTGAAGACACCAAACTATAAACTAGCCCTCATGGAATTATCCAGTCCATCTTAAACCCGTCCAGAGTGGAGCTTTACAGGAGGAGGAACCAGCTTCCTTACCCTGCAGTGGAGCTGATAGAACACGGTTTATTACTAAGCAGGTTTGGAGCGATTCTATTGGTCGGTCCATCATGAATATTCACTAACCTGAAAGGAGAACTAGAGCTTTTACACTGTGCAGAAAAAGAGATCAAAGTTTTTACACCACTAAATATATATTAGAGGTGGAGATATGGAGGAGTACCATACTGTGTACATCAGGAGTAGATGTGGTGTATCAGGATATGGACTGGTTCAGACTCTCATCAGGTGGAGCTGTTCAGTGTACCACTGTAGAGTCTTTAAGACCACCAACACCATCCATTTAGAGGGGTGTGTCTAAACTTTTGACTGGTACTGCTGTGTGTGTATGTGTGTGCGTGAGAGAGAGAGAGAGAGAGAGAGAGAGAGAGAGAGTGCATGAGAGAGGGAGAGAGAGAGAGAGAGAGAGAGAGAGAGAGAGAACGAGAGAGAGAGTGCATGAGAGAGGGAGAGAGAGTGCGTGAGAAAGGGGGAGAGAGAGAGAGAGAGAATGAGAGAGAGTGCATGAGAGAGGGAGAGAGAGAGAGAACGAGAGAGAGAGTGCATGAGAGAGGGAGAGAGAGAGTGCGTGAGAGAGAAAGAGAGAGTGCATGAGAGAGAGAGAGAGAGAGAGAAAGAGAGAGAGAGAGAGAGAGAGAGAGAGATCACACACTGTCATCAGATGTGCACACTGCTTCCCAGCATGTGGCCACTAACACTCAATACCCAGTTGTGATAATCTGTTCAGCGGTAGTTAAGGGGACAGCTCCGCACGGCAAGGCTAGCCTGAAACGATCCCTGAGCCTCGTCTCTGTCTGTCTGTCTGTCTCTCTCTCTCTCTCTCTCTCTCTCTCTCTCTCTCTCTCTCATGCACACACAGTCCAGCTCTATCTCTCTCTTTCCTCTTCTCTTCACTCCACTGCATCTCCCTCTCTGTTCTCCACTACACTTCAGCCCCAACACTTCCTCACGCTCAGCTTTTCCAGGGCCATTACTGTCCTCCCGAAACCCCTCACAGATGGCAGCTGCCTTTTACTCGCCAAAGCACTGTTAAGTGGAGCTTCCCTCCATCCCGGCTCCTAAAAAAAACCTGGGAACAAAAACAAACAAACCCTCGTCAGAGTCTTTTTATGCCATACACAGACACAACAAGGCCTGACTGAACCACTCCTTGAATCAGACACCGGCAGCCGGGCGACTCGCTGCAGGAGGAAGAGATGGAGTCAGACACCAAACGGCATAAAAGACGGAGTCAGAGTATGACGTGCAGGCCCGCGAGACCGACCAGCACGGCCTTAGCCGGTCTTAAAAGCACATGTTCACTTTCGCTGTCACCCCCTGTTACCACTTTTACCCAGACAAGGTCCTGGTGTGCATGCCGGCGCCGGCACCTGATTTCCAGCAGCTGAATGCTAACAGTCTGGCCTGTGGCCAGCAAAGTCGAAGCTCTTCAGTCACAGCAAGTTATTAGAGTGTAGTGATTATTACAACAGCCAGCGTCACAAAAACAGCTAAACTGAAAATCCTGGTCAAAGCCTCGGTGAGCACGCCAGGGGTGACGGTGGGCACAGTGAGAGTGAGAGGAGGAAACCTCTCTGGCCCTGTGAACCTGCTGACCTGGAATCAGTGGCTCAACAGGCACATAGAGGAACCTGTTTTGGAAACACTTCTAATCCAGTGCACAGCCAGACTGCCAGTGTCACATTATTATGACCAGAGTTAGCACTGTGTGCAGCATAACAGCAGCTAGACGGGCTGGGGGTGACTCAGTAAGGTCCTAGTAGGTTGTCACAGGTATCTGGAGCCATGCTGACTGCAGTGCATCCTACAGCTGCTGGAGGGTGTGATCCATCGAGCGAACACAAAGTTCAAGGAGGTCCCTCAGATGCTCAATTGGGTTGAAGTCTGGGAAAATAGGGGGCCAGGGTAGTACCTGGAAGTCTTGGTCCAGCCACATCGGATTGTCTTGCTGGAAGACCCCATCCGCCCCAGGAATGCGTGTACATGATCTAGGAGGGATTCATACCCCAATCGGTTGAGAATGGCAGTGGAGGCCAAAGAGTCCCACGATAACGTGACTTCCTTCATGAGCTCTGTGCTGCCGCTGTCGAGAGTAGGAATAGAGTAGTCATAATAATGTGACTCGACTGTGTAAATACATATAGAGGCCACTTCTGTGTAGGTAAAGGCACAAACGTGTTCAGCAACATGCCGCATGTCCATCTCCATCTTTGTCTGTACACGGAACGTTAGGATTTTGAGCATTTCCTGGTGGTTTCATGCTGCAGTATAACTCGCTGTGGCTGACACTCTGCTACCTTTGCTTAACCATCTGCTGCATGTTCCCATATGACCAAAAATCTAAAAATGATGTAACAACACTTTCCCCCGAATCTCTCTGGATTTATAGGTCGTGTAGTGTGTGCCTTGCTTTGGAGAGCATGCAATTGCGTGGCTGTGTGGGAGAGAGGAAAATGTCAAGGGAGGCTGCAACACATTGCGCACCAGAACACAGGTTCTGTATCAGGAAGGTGTGAAAGCCTTCAACAGAAGCTCTTCGCCTCAGCCCTCTTATGGACACGAAGGCTGCAAGCACAGTGTAAACCAGTTTCAGTGTCACCTGTCCACTGATCTGGTACTCGTAAGGTAAATGATGATATAACAGAAATGTATACAGTAGTGTTGCCACCTGTCCTGTAAAATACGGAATCCTCCTGTATTTGGCAATACAGCTGAAATATGGGATCCGCTTAGTATCCGTATTATCGTAAATGTCCGGTAAACACCCAAACCCCCCACCGAACACGTCACTAACACGTGGCCACGCCCCCGCCCCGCCCCGCCCCCCGTCCTATATTTTCATATCTGAAAGTTGGCAACCCTAGTATACAGTAGTACAATCATCCACCTTTTATGACCATCAAATGACCATTACGTACAAGCTATTCATGTTCCAGCACAGGTGAATGGACACCTCCAGTTTGGGCCATCTTACCTTTCTTCATGCAGACGGATTATCCTCATTTCAAACCTCATCAGAGCTATCAGTGACTATGTCTGCTGCGACTGGAAGGTAAATGAAGAAGGGTCATCACAGTGCTGTATGTGGGCAGTCCTCGATGTGGGTTTGCCCAGAAACAGGAATCAACAAACACATGGCACAGCAGATGTCATGGTGGATCATGTGGGTTTTGGTACAGTTTACTTCCGGCCGCTTTCGGAATTTTCCATGGCTAAATGGATCACACTTGATTTCAAGAGTCCCTTATAGACTTTTTGGGTTGAAGTTAGGGTTTTTAGACTGTGGAGAATTAGTAACACATTACTGGCAGGCAGCATTCATAGGGCTATATGGTACCTACATAAGCTCTTCATGACAACTGGCATACCTCTATACAACCATGTATAACCCTCAATGATTTATTCTGTGTATTAGTTCTCGGAAAAGGCTGTTTTAATCAATGACCCACGGGAACAGGACCCAAGTGGTGATGGGGGAAGGAAGGAGGAGAATGTTGCCATCTAAAAGGTGCAGAAGTGCAGAAGTGTATGTTGAATCCTTCTAAAGACAGGTGGCAGGCTGTGATTGGCCAGAATGCCTAAGTGAGGTAGCATTGGAGTCTTCCTTCCTGTGCTAAGACTTTCGTTTATCAAAAGCATATATAGGGGTCATGTAGGGTGACCATATGCTCAAAGAAGCATCCTTCAGTAAAGTGTTACTGTAGAACCTGTTGCCTTTAACTCTACATTCAGTTACATGTAATAGATATTTGGTTAAATGCTAGCCTTTAGCCTTTTATTATCCCACATGGGCATTTGCATTGTCACAGCAGAATATACAGTCAACAGATACAGAGCAAGAGGTGGACTAAAGTGCAAGTTATACATAATAAGAAATATAAGGTATTATGAACATACAGCTCTGTAAAAACTTAAAGAGACCACCTGAAACTGATCAGTGTCTCTAGCTGTACAGGTTCTGGGTTTGTGTTGGACCAGAATCCCTCAGTTCTGTTTGATTCTCTACACTACTGGAACCATGTCTCCCAAACTCCAGATCAGATATTGTATTAGATCTGTGTATTTAGAAAATCACTAATGACCTCCAGAAGCCTGTTTTTAGAACCATGCTCGCTGTGCGTTTCACCCCAGCCACCGCTCGCCAGTCTCTCTGTAGGTCACCTGAGGTCATCTTACGGTGGGTAAGGGACATTGGAATGAGGTGGTGCTCATCACGGTCAGTAGAGAGTGGGTTTGGCCCTCTGCCAGTCTGTAGCTGTGTTGTCCTGTGTGTTTGCTGCTGGACCTTGTTCTTATGAACCAGACGCTCACTGTATCTGCCAGTAAAGCTAGAACCCAGCCTTCGGTTCCTCACTAAGAACCTGCTGTACATGTGGAGATGCTGATTTAAGAAGAAACTGGAGTGGGCTCTGATTTATTTCCAGAGCTGTATATTTGCAGTTAGATTTCTCGTACACCAGCATGGATTATAGTGAAGTTGGCAGTCAGTACAAGAGGTATACAGGTGGTGTATAAGTAGTATACAGGTGTAAAAATCTCTCTATTAGACTTTTAATACACATTAACTAAAAGATCATTTAACTTAGAGATCTATTTTGCAGTGCCACGTCACTCTATAAAGCGACAATAACTGCGACTTCTAATAGGACGATATACGGATGATCCTTTGGTCCATATGTCTACATAGGCTACATAGACGCTGCTACTCTGGGTTCTAGCGCTGGCTTTGCCCTTGTTCCGAAAGCCCCCACCATGGGGCCTGTCCGGCTTCGCTCCCTGACCGTTGCACTGTCATGTCTGATACATGTCTGTCTGCCTAATCTCTCCCTCCATCTGTCGAAGCTGTCTGGCCCACCTAATCAGCGCAACGATCCCTGTCACAGTCCTGGTCACCTCATGTCAAAGTGACCGTGCTCCGATTGTGCATGAAGTTCTTGCGTATGGAACCAACCGCCCCCCTTACTGCCCCCACGCCCCGGCTATTATCTCGCAGTGCGTTCCACAATGCCTTCTGAAAGGTGCCCACTTGGTTGAAGGTGATTTGTTTTGTTTGGCCTGTTGTATCGGCCAAGTGCATTGGCTATGTTAATCTGCCATAAATGCGAGGAGACGTGCTGCTCCAGTGTTCCCCCGCTCCCCAGGGACGAGGTTTGGGTCATGGGAGCGTGAAAGACGTCATGTCCTGTTGGTGCAGGCCAGCGGAGCCCACGGGAACGCGTGCTGGCTTGTGCTGATGATTTGTGACTAACCAGTTTTACAGTTTCACAGGGTTTTCCTCCATCGCGACTTGACAAACTGAACACTACTCAGCGGCGGTATATGCTGTGGACTTTACGCCCTGCGAGCTGAGAAAATGGCCAGGGCATTTATCCTGGTCCGCTATAAAAAGCTTTGTAACCCATAGGTACTGAGTAACATGCGACTAACGTTGAATTAATTTTAATTGAATTTTATTCAGTCACTTTTATGTGGAGTTGATTGCAAACCCTTTTTATTAGTGGTCTGCTTTGCTATTTGTCAGATATTCCCAATGTACTTTATTATCAACAAGTATGCTATTTACATTTACGGCATTTAGGTGCCGCTATATCCAGAGTGACTTACAAGGTTATGTATTACTGGTAGGCCAATGTAGTGTTAGGAGTCTTACCTAAGCCAAGAATAGACCCCCCGTCTCCCACATGATTATATATACAGTATACACACACACATATTTACATTTATGCCTTTTAGCCGATGCTCTTATCCAGACCAATCAAATTACAGGTGGGCCAATGTAGTGTTATGAGTCTTGCCCAAGGGCTCTTATTGGTGTAGTACAGCATAGTAACCCAGACTGGGATTTGAATCCCAGTCTTCATATGTTGTGGTGGCTTGCAGGCGTATGTATATGTATATGTATATATATATATATATATATATATATATATATATATATATATATATATATATATACATATAGCTGGGTTTTAAAATGTTATTAATATGCTAAATATATTATAATTATTGGGATTAAAATATACATAAACAGAACTAATTATACTGAACTGTGCTATTTTGAGACTCCGCTAAGATTCACGTAGATATGCTTAAGTACATATTAAAGTCCATTTCTAGTATATAAATAGTTTCTCTTACCACAACCAGACTCTATAGCCTTGTATACGACCTCAGTAGTATATGAGCATATATATGTATATAATACTACTGAGGTAAAATGTACTGGTACATACTAGTAGAGAGAGAAAGAGAGAGACACAGAGAAAGAGAGGGAGAAAGAGAGACAGAGAGTGAAAGAGAGAGATTATTCATAGCCTTGTATATATGCAGAATATATATATATATCGTCGCTGTCCAAAGAAAAACATGTATCTCCATTTTTGGTGATTTTTACTTTTATGCCTCATTTGGTCACATGATCTGCTGTTTACGCTGTGTGGAAATTTCATAAAGAATGGACCAACAGAAATGGCCCAAAGCTGCTTGGAAAAACGTCTGGTTCCATTGACTTCCATTCAAATTAAATGAGGTTTTTGGCCTCTCCTGTAAAGTTACCATTTTGGAGATACCTGTTTTTCTTTGGACAGCGACAATATACTTTTACCTGGTGACATTTACATCAGTCCAACTTGATGTTCATAGGTCATCATAGTTTAGCGCTGCCGGGAAGGAATCATAGACGACAACAGTGAGGAAGAATTTCAATGAGTGGTGATGCTCCTCTAAAATTAGGGTTTAAGGTTTGCCCTTACAGCCATCCATTGGAACTTTGTGAAGTTGGTAAGGTTAAACTAGAATTTCTGGGAGGCATGGAACGTGCATGTGTTGGCACTTATGATTGTTGATCTCTAGGTGAGCCTGCCAGGAGAAGCTTTGTCCTTTGGCGCATGTGATTTAGAGGGAAAATCATATATGGCCCACTTTTACCTGAACGTAGCCTTAGTCCTGCAGGAGCCAGCCTGGAGACAACCAATGTATATGGCTTATATTACAGAGAACTATATATACATCCCATAATGCACATCTCTCTGAATCCGAGAGGCCGTGAAGGAGAGTTATGTAACAAGTACAACTGCTAAGATTTCTGATGCATTGGCAGATTTAACTTGATAGCCATTGAGTTTGATAGAGCGTTACTCTGCAGATCCCCCTCTTGCTCAGAATGGCAACAGTCCAGTTTGTAATATGAAACTTTGGTTTGGAAACTCCCTGTGGTTAAAGCTTGGGATCAGGGAAGTGTAGGGAAAGCATTGTGACACATTCATCTATTTCCAGAATGCACCGTGGTTCGGAAACCGGGATCGGTTACACTCCTCACTATTTTAACCAGTGCTCTTGGAGGAGTTCTCTCGTATGCCATGCATAATCCATGACGAAGTATAGTTTAGGAATACACTACCAGTCGAAATTTAGACACACCCATCTTAATGGATGGCGTTGGTGACCTTAAAGACTCTACAGGCTTGCACTTAACAGCTCCACCTGATGAGAGTCTGAACCAGTCCATATCCTGATACACCACATCTACTCCTGATGAGTGTGGTATATAGACTGGGTAGGTTTGATATGGTGAGACATGCAAATGATTCAGGTTTCACGCTCGACTGTGCATGTGATGTAAGCAAGGACGGGCCTTATCTCTGTACCTGACTGACCCAGCAGCCACAATCGCAGACATCCAGCGAGCAGTAGTGTCCTCCATGAGTCATCCTGTTAGTGCAGCACCACTGGCAGACAGTGCACCACGCAAGACAGACCGTTACCTCGACTGTCCTTAACACCACGTCACCGTCACCAAAGACTGCAGTGGTGTCGTACCAGACTGTCATGGAGTGACTCAGAATGGCAGCGTGTCTTGGTTGAGACGACCAACGAATCCGTGTGTGGAGGCACCGTGGTCAGCACCAAGATGAGCGGTTTATCTTTAACGCCTAGTGTCACTCCATCTCTACCGCACCATCTGCAGGAACTGTGTGAGGATGTTCAAACTGCATGGGATGGATTACCACAGGACACCATTAGGAACCTCTACAGCTCCATACCGAGACGTCTGGCATGTTGTGTTAGCCATACTGAGAGACAGACTTCTGTATGTGTAGCTCAGTAAATATTCTCCATATCAGTCTAAATGTATCATCAGTTATTGATCCTGGTCACCTTTATCTTCCTTCCCAGCAGCACCGCACTCCCACACCTCCTCAGTTTTAGAAGATTCGTGCTGCAGGACTGATCTGAATCCGGTCCTAATAGAGGCACAGGCTATTTAGAGCTCCATAGTAGTTGCCTTTGTCATTTCATATAAGCAAGACCTTATAAAGACGAGTGCCTTAAGGACATGCTCTCTCCTCTTAGTCATTCAGCTGGGTTGCAACCAGCAAATGCCAAAGTTGCATCCTGGTACTTGCTATAAGGTGCTGGCTGCGTCAGCCATGACGTATCTAGACCCTTTGCGTTCACCTTGGCGTCCTCTTGGTTTAATGAGGCCTAACGAGGCGCTGCTGCGACCATTGAATTGAGTAATGCATCCACATCAGTGCAAGGTCTCTGCCCTTCCAGCCGTCCAATGTCATACGGTGTGGCATTCCCCAACACTGCAGTAGATATCGCTTTTCCCTGACACCCATTAATAGCGCATGTCGCCTACATGGGAGCGTAGCATGATGCATGCCCTGCAAGCTGTGCTATCTTTAAGGCTTCTGTATTGATTGATCATGTTGATGGCGAGGTGTTTAGGTTGGTTTTCGGCATGTGCCATCTCGGTCGCACGTTCTTACTCATCAGGAGAAGGAGTTTTGTGCATGACGCTCAACAGGATTAGCGGTGTTAGCAATTTGGTGGCGTTTTCTTTAATGGACTACTACATCATTTGCTGCACCACTGTTTTAGGATGCAGTGCTAGGGATGGATGCAAATGCTAGGTGCCAGGTACTCAAATGTGGGTGGCCAGCCGAGAGATGTTTGGTGTCTGCAGTGTGTTTTGTGCTGGAGCTATGAGGCCAACATTAACTAACAATTACGAGAAACTCATGAACAACGGTTAGCACATTGCTAGGTAGTCTCTAATACGTCTTATCAACCAAAAGACCCCAGCTAGATTTCCATTAGGCCTCTTTAGAACCTTGGTGCTATTCGGGAAACCAACCTGCGTTTGCACCAGTTTCTGTTGGAACCAAAGTCTGGTAGAATGGACTTAGCACATGGATGTGGGCCACGGCTGGTAAAGATATGGCCCTGCTGGCCAGTGTCAGCACTGGCAATCTGCAGTGAGCCAAATGTGGCCCACATCTTTCAAACATGCATTTGGCCCAACTGTTCCAAAACAGATCTGGTCCATTTCTGGCACAGATACAGCAGAGCTCCCTAACTGCATGTTAGCCCACAGTGGCTCACATATACAAACATGCATTTGGCCCTTATGTGTCAAAACAGATGCAGTCCACCTCTGGCATAGATACATTTGCCTGTTTTGGGCTGAGGTGTGGCCCTAATCTGGGCCCACATCTTGGAACCGCAAACAGTCCACCCAAGCATCATCAGTCCATGTGGCAAGTGGGCAGGATTTGGGCCAGAACAATAGACTGGTGCAGTACATGTCAGAGTGGTAAGTGTTTACTGCTTAGGCTGTCTATGTGTTGTGTGAGGGCAAGGCAACCTTGCTGGTAGGTGGGCAATAATGAGTGTGTTACGAGATGATGTCACCTTGTAACAGAGTAAAGGGCTGGAATTCTAACAAGTCGTTCCAGGTAGCTGAGTGGGATAGGGTTCTTAGCTTGGCATGTACTTTGGGCTTTATGACTTCGCAGACCGTTTGTATGCACTAAAACACATAACAGACTACAGGAAAAAGAAAAACTGGAAATGCATAATAATATTTCATTTATACTTTCATAATCCATGATCAAAGGTGATGTTCCATGTCCTCTACAGTAAGGTTTCCAGGAAATCCATCTTTATCGGCTAATGTTGCAGCACTGTAGATGGTGATTTGGTCTGAGGGTCACTGTAGGCATTAAGCAGCATGGGGGACTTTGGTCACAGACCATCTATTTGCTGGTTGACTGTACTTTTGCCACTGCAGCGCAGTGCAGTTTATTCGCTTCCACCAATGACTCCGATCATCCAGGCTAGCTGGGCTCCTTAGTGACGTTGACCTCTCCGGGCTCCCACTGCGAAAGGGACAACATGTTATTTCTGGTCAACCTCTCATGCAACATTGATGGAGCTCACCTTCTCAGAAGAGTCACTCGATGGTTTTCTTCCCCCTACTCTCTTTTGGCGGGGATGCTTTGTTTAGCTGTGAGCCGGGGGGGATAAACACGGCAGGCTGCTTAATATTTCAACGCATTAGTCCTTCAGGGCAAAATGGGGAACAACCTTTAAAGGGCAGATTTCACTTTACAATCCACCCTGTTGTCAGCTTATCCTCCCTGAGCTGCTCGCTGCGACGTACAGTCCGGCTAATTGTTTTCGTTTCATGCAGGGACGGTTGAGTCTAGAGGTTGATGAATGATCAGCATTTGAACTCTTAATGGTGGTTTTGGCCTTGTCTTCCTCCGTCTGCTGTGTGTCTGAAGGCGGTGTCTGCCTCTGCTTTTCCTCGTTCATTCATTCACCCGTTCATTCATTCATTCAGATTAGCATCACCGAGGCTTTCCTGTGGATCCGGTTATTCAGTATGGATTGAGGGGGGAAAAGATCAGCATGGAGTGCAGTGATTGTGTGTGCGTTCCTGGCTTATTCTCATCCCGAGTGCACCGAAGGACAGACCAGACCACTCAGAGCAGTATTATTCTTAGAAATCTACTTTAGAGGCCCTGAAGGCTTCTAAAGCTGCTCCGTACTTAATAGCCTGTATGAATGAATTCCCTCTCCTCTTCTCCAAAATGAGACATTGAGGTAAGAAAGAAAGAGGGAGATAAGAGAGAGCACAGCTGAGACGTTCAGATCAGCAGAGAAAGACTTGTATAGCTCCAGAAGCCGATCCCCGCTGAAAGCAAAGGGCTGTATTTGGGTTTAGCTGAAATCCACCGGGGTGCATGGGCAGGCCGGAGGTCAGGGGAGAGAAACCAGTGCTCTGTCACTCTGGCTGCCAAATGCAGTGACAGCAAATGAGATCCAAGGGTCATTCGTGGGCAGACGCACCTTCCGGTGCCAGCTCAAGCCAAAGATCATTGATAAATCTAACCCTAACCTCAGTATCCAAACCTAAACCCAACCTTAACCTCAGTATCCAAACCTAAACCTAACCTTAACCTCAGTATCCAAACCTAAACCCAACCTTAACCTCAGTATCCAAACCTAAACCTAACCTTAACCTCAGTATCCAAACCTAAACCCAACCGTAACCTCAGTATCCAAACCTAAACCTAACCTTAACCTCAGTATCCAAACCTAAACCTAGCCTTAGTCTCAATATCCAACTCTAAACCTAACCTTAACCTCAGGATCTAAACCTAAACCCAACCCTAACCTCAGTATCTAAACCTAACCTTAACCTCAGTATCCCAACCTAAACCTAACCTTAACCTCAGTATCCCAACCTAAACCTAACCTTAACCTCAGTATCCAAACCTAAACATAACCTCAAGCTCAGTATCCAAACCTAAACCTCACCCTAACCTTGGGATCCAAACCTAAACATAACCTTAACCTCAGTATCCAAATCTAACCCTAACCCTAACCTCAGGATCCAAACCTAAACCTAACCTTAACCTCAGTATCCAAACCTAAACCTACCCTTAGTATCAATATCCCAACCTAAACCTACCCTTAGTCTCAATATCCAAACCTAAACCTAATCTTAACCTCAGGATCCAAACCTAAACCTACCCTTAACCTCTGTATCCAAACTGGCCTACAGGTACTTGACCTTTAACCTATAGGTTTGAGAACCCTGATGATAACCTAGTTCCAAAGATCAGACCCTGTCATACACATACACACTTAAACACATACACTCTTATACTGACACTGTGACTGTGTTCATATTACGGTGGTATATACACCCGTTAGTATATACTTCATTAGGTCCACCTCCTCATTTCTACTTCAGTGTCCACTGACCGTATAGGAGCACTCTGTAGTTCTACAGGTACAGACTGGAGATGGCAGACTGTCAGTGTTATATATGAGTGTGTCAGATTAGATGCTGTGGCTCTGCCGGGGGGAGGGGCCGAGCACACTAAACGGGAAACCTCGGCGAGACCCAAACTTCTAAGAATATGTTTGGACAGATTTCAAATCCTTGAGGATCCTGTACGCTATGGATGCTTGGGATATGAAAGGGTTCTCATGTACTCAAGGGGGGCTCAGTTAGATGAGTATTCATTAAACTGCATTAGGGAAGAAGTATACATTCTATACAACATGCATACAGGTCTATACAACATAAGCTCACCTGTGACTGGAGCGTACCCAGTAGCATGTAATTCCTTCACCAGTTTTAGGAGAAGTGTTAAGAGTTTGTACAGAAGTGTTAGGTGTTTAAAGAGAAGTGTTGAGTGTTTTAGGAGGAGTGTTGAGTGTTTTAGGAGACGTGTTACGTGTTTAAGTAGGAGTGTTGAGTGTTTTAGGAGACGTGTTACGTGTTTAAGTAGGAGTGTTGAGTGTTTTAGGAGACGTGTTACGTGTTTAAGTAGGAGTGTTGAGTGTTTTAGGAGACGTGTTACGTGTTTAAGTAGGAGTGTTGAGTGTTTTAGGGGATGTGTTGAGTGTTTTAGAAGACGTGTTGCATGTTTAAGGAAAAGTGTTGTAGGAGATGTGTTGAGTGTTTTAGAAGTGTTGAGTGTTTTAGGAGAAGTGTTGAGTGTTTTAGGAGATGGTTGCGTGTATAAGGAGATGTGTTGAGTGTTTAAGGAGACGTGTTGAGTGTTTAAGGAGATATGTTAAGTGTTTAAGGAGACATGTTTAGTGTATAAGGAATAGTGTTGAGTGTTTAAGGTGTTTTAGGAGATGTGTGGAGTGCTGTAGGAGACATGTTGAGTGTTTTAGGAGGAGTGTTGAGTGTTTTAGGAGATGTGTTGAGTGCTGTAGGAGACGTGTTTAGTGTATAAGGAATAGTGTTGAGTGTTTAAGGTGTTTTAGGAGATGTGTTGAGTGCTGTAGGAGACATGTTGAGTGTTTTAGGAGGAGTGTTGAGTGTTTTAGGAGATGTGTTGAGTGCTGTAGGAGACGTGTTTAGTGTATAAGGAATAGTGTTGAGTGTTTAAGGTGTTTTAGGAGATGTGTTGAGTGCTGTAGGAGATGTGTTGAGTGTTTTAGGAGGAGTGTTGAGTGTTTTAGGAGATGTGTTGAGTGCTGTAGAAGATGTGTTTAGTGTATAAGGAATAGTGTTGCGTGTTTAAGGATGAGCATTGAGTGTTTAAGGAGTAGGGTTGAGTGTTTAAGGAGACGTGTTGCGTGTTTAAGGAGGAGTGTTGAGTGTTTTAGGAGACATGTTACGTGTTTAAGGAGGAGTGTTGAGTGTTTTAGGAGGAGTGTTGAGTGTTTTAGGAGATGTGTTGAGTGCTGTAGGAGACATGTTTAGTGTATAAGGAATAGTGTTGAGTGTTTAAGGTGTTTTAGGAGATGTGTTGAGTGCTGTAGGAGACATGTTGAGTGTTTTAGGAGGAGTGTTGAGTGTTTTAGGAGATGTGTTAAGTGCTGTAGGAGACGTGTTTAGTGTATAAGGAATAGTGTTGCGTGTTTAAGGATGAGCGTTGAGTGTTTAAGGAGTAGGGTTGAGTGTTTTAGGAGACGTGTTGCGTGTTTTAGGAGGAGTGTTGAGTGTTTTAGGAGGAGTGTTGAGTGTTTTAGGAGAGAAGCATACGGGATGCAGGTTAAGCCATCTCAGAGCACAAACAAAAGGAAAAGCTTTATGGCCGACAAACTGGTCAGCAGGAAGGCAGCGACACCCACCTGAGGCATCAGACCACACAGGGTGGGCAGTAGCTCCACCGCAGACTTCAGGGTTTGGGCACCAGCTCAGCTCCGGCAAAGAAGAACACACAGACAGTTAGCTCTGACAGCTGGAAACTAATTACTAAAGGCTCGACTGAACACCTAGGTTTTAAGCCTAGTCTTAAAGATTGGGGCTCAGTCTCAGTCCCGACTGGAAGGATATTCCAAAGCTGGAGGGCTTTGAGTGAAAAGGCTCTGCAGCCTGATGTCACTATTAATTCTATGTGCTAACGGTGATCCTGCACCTGACTCCTGGTCAGTACGCCTGTAGGGCTAATGTCAGGATCCCCTGATAGAAAGTCAGCCCGTGTTGGCTAACCCACTAACTGGTCCCGTATGAGGGCTTGTGCGTTTATGTTTCAAGGTCACATCACTGTGCTCTAAAACCCAGCAGGAAGCGGGCATGACTCGCCATATCACCCCTAATAGTACCAGTTACATTTGCAGGCAAGCCTGTATGCCTGGGGTCCTCTGCCCCGGTGGGCACTGGGATCTAAATCTCCAAAAACAGATCACGAGCACCAGAAGGTGAAACTGCCCGGACAACGGTTACGTAAATCACCCTGTGGCAGGCTGAAATATCTCTCTCCTCCTCCCTCTCTCTCTCTCCCTCTCCCTCCCTCCCTCTGGCTCCTCTGCTGGCACTGACTGTGTGACCCTTAGCCCTGGCAAAAACGGGATAGAGAGTAATGGAGTGGATAGGCGTTAGAGGAAGAGAGGACAGAACAGAACAGCAGGAAAGGAGGGGAGAGGGAACCGGGATAGGGACTGTTAGAGTGAGACTTGGGCCAGTCCCAGGTCCATGCAGTTCCAGAGTGTCTGCTTACCAGAAATCGCAGTGGTTGATTGGTTGCCCCAAAAAATTCTCAAAAAAAATGTTTGTAAAAAATTCTACCTAAAATGTGCTATGACCTAGAACCAGGGTGCCCAGGACCCTGTGTTCTACCACTGTTGGGTCTAAACACAGGTCTTCCTGAAGGCCTATATTAACTGGATCAATCAATCAATCAAACAAACAGTCAATCAATCAATCGATCAGCCATTCAATCAATTCAAGTGAAACCAGCGAGCCGAGTTTCAGAGACTCCTGGGGTGAATATCATCCGGCCGGTGGACTGAGCTAAACCAGATCTCCTGGACTCCATTTCCCAGAGTGCACTACCTAATGACATCACCCTCACATGTCCCCAGTCATCCAATCGCACCTCGTCCTTCCATCCAGCTCTCCTGAATACTAAGTATTCACACCCCTGCTGCTCATTCCCCCAGCTGCATTTAAACCCCATACCAACCCCAAGTTTTCCCGAACCACTGATCTCTGCTATCTCTGGTTTTGACTCCCCTCCACTCGTCTTGGTTCTCTCCTTTTATTCTCCCCTTGTTTTGCTTGCCTGGTTGTTTGCCTGTCTGGTGTTCGACCCTCCATTTGTTTCTTTGACCTCTCTCTTGGATTCCCTTTTTGGATTCGCTGGTCTGATTGATTTCCTGGTTTTTGACCCTTGCCTGTTTCTCTGTCCATGACCCTACTTTGCCCCTTTGTTATGTATGCCTGGCTTTTGCTGTTGTACTCTACAGTCGACTTTTAGCTTGGCGCATGTTGAGCCAAGCTCTTTGTGTCTGGCAATAATAAACCGGTTCCTATCACCCACACCAATCAGCTAGTAATTCTCTCCACAGAGCATCATTTCACTCTGACTGGCTTCATGTGTATTTGAATGAGTGTCTAATTCCAAATTCCTGCAACATTACTCCATTTAGACTGAATACCCCTTTAAAAGGATGGATATTAAAAAGGGAGGCTATGAGTATGTCCTTTCATATTCGTGTGATCACCTTGAAAGTGATTTAACACCTCTACCGATTCCCAAATGAGTCGTACTGGACATGTTTACCAGTGAGTGATGGCTAAATCTTGATCTATTGGACATGGCCTACGTTGTGTTACCACACACCGGGGAGCCATTTAAACACATGATGAATCTTCATTTCAGTCCCCTCATGACTTATTCAGTGGAAAACAATAAATGACCACCGCTACTCACACTGGTGGCTCCATGGATCCATTGGTGGTACTGCACTGGTGCTACTGCCCTGCACATCTGGAATTTGAGGCTCGAGTAGGACAGAGAAACCGAGCGAGGAAGGAGAAAGGTAGTGCGTGTGTGAGGAGCGGAGGAGTGTGTCTCGCACCTAGCCTTAGCCCCTAGGCTGTCACATGACATTAAACCCACTGGCCTTGAATGCCTTTCCAAACCAACAAGGAGGAAAGCCCTTTAAAAATGAAGGAATGAAGGGAAGGACGGGTCTCGTGCCCTACTAGCCTTATTCCTTTACTGCTTATGTGCAAACGCTGCATTAGTCAGCTTTCCCTGAGACTGGAGAGTGTGGGAATGTGTGCTTGAGCTGTGATTATGAAGACATTAAGGCTATCATGGCCAATTCCTCCAAATGGTTTAGCTGCCTGGTGCTGTAATTCAGTATAACAGGCGTTCACTGGTAAAGAGGGCCAGCTAGGGAGATCGGTTTCAGCTCCCATTCCATATAAAATATTACGCTTGGATTTTATTAAATTCTTGCAGTGTTAATACCAGTCTTGGTCTCAACCACATGAACTAGCGCTCTCTGCATCAACCTCATTTGGACTGAGCCTTGACTCTGCCTCAGAGTGAGGTGGACTGGAAATTGTTGTTGAGACCGTCCAAGTGCAGTTACTATTATGCACATTATTACACTCATAATAGTCGAGTCCATTCTGTCAACCGAGCCTGACAACCTCTAGTAGAATGGTAGCAAATGAAGAAATGTTGGTGAGAATAAGATTGTTGGTGGAGTGTATTTGGTTTCTACAGGCAAGGAGCAAACTACTGGCAGGGTTGCCTCTGTGTGTCTACTTCTATTCACAATTAATATTTTTAATCAGTTTGAAAACATTTAAAATGTCTTTTTCATTATTAAGTCCATTTTTTCCCTCCAAATTTCAAGACAAAGTTTCCTCTACAGTCCACTGGCCCCCTTTAGTACTGGCCTGAGGACCACCAAAGAGAGCTTTGCACCCCACTTGTGGTCCCTGGTTTGGTTCTTGTTGTGCTGATTAATGCTTGGACCCCTGAATTGCCACCTATGACTCTTATTATTATTATCAGTCTAATATTCAATATTTAATGAGCTGATAATAACTTTACACTCCATTTTTGCTTGTTTGAGCTTTATTGAGGTGCATCCCACATCACCATGTCTTCAGAAAACACCATATTTACCATAACAGCATCAATCAGTGTTGCCTCCTGTCCAACAGCAGTGACGAACAGTGAACTGCACTGTCTAACAGTCGTCTATCTGAATGTGCTCCCCTTTCTCTCTCTCTCTCTGTCCATGTCCCCATTCTCCAGCAGATCCCTGTGCTCTGTTCCTGACCATCTGCCATTGGTTCTGACTCTGTGATGTCTAGCACTCTGGACACTCTGTACCTGTCACACTCACACTATACTCGTCTCGTCCCTCTTCCCCAGGGTGCCCCCCAGCTCCGATGCCGCCGCCACCTCCAGTGCGGCGCCCCCTGTGGCGGCTGTGAGCCAGGGTAAGCCATCGCTGAGGAGGATCAAGGGCCGCATTCACCGCAGCAAGAGCCTGGACAGCATTGACCTGCTGGATTGCAATGTAAGGCAGAATACTACTAAGAATGGGCCTGTTTATCGTCTTATACGGTTGTTTTTCTGGTAGTCTTAAGTATTGATAACTGGGATATGGGTGGAAAAACTGGAGTTCAATTTGTCCCTTGGATTCCGCTTGAGCGTGGACTGAAAACAGAATTCATTAAAGTGATAGTTTGGCAAGAAATCTTAAATATTTACATTTTTTAGAAAGTTTTTTTTCCCCGTTAGGTCTAATTGTAACGTACTATAGTTCCATGAGTAAATGAGCTCTGTTCCTGGACTGAAACACTCCTCATAATGGGTCAGCCAGTACTGGTGTGCTGGGCTGAATGGGCTCAAACTGCAGTTGGCTATTGGTTAAGTGAAGTCAAGGTTTATTTATATGCACATTTACAACAGACATTGTCACAAACAAGTTTTACACCAGGTTAATTCCCCCAGTGACCAAGCCTAGGCCAACAGTAGCAGAGGAAGAACCCCAAGCTTAGATATAACATTGGACAACATAAAGCTCCAGGGTAGACAAATTGGTCAGAAGTGCAGGCACGCAGTGGGCACCCAGATAAAGCAACAGCACAGACATCACAGGATGGGCGGTTGTTCCAATTCAGACCGCACAGGATGGGCAGTTGTTCCAATTCAGACCGCACAGGATGGGCAGTTGTTCCGATTCAGTCTGCACAGGATGGGCAGTTGTTCCATATCAGTCCGCACAGGATGGGCAGTTGTTCCATATAAGACCGCACAGAATGGGCAGTTGTTCCATATAAGACCACACAGGATGGGCAGCTGTTCCAATTCAGTCCGCACAGGATGGGTAGTTGTTCCATATTAGACCACACAGGATGGGCAGTTGTTCCAATTCAGTCCGCACAGGATGGGCAGTTGTTCCAATTCAGACCACACAGGATGGGCAGTTGTTCCGATTCTGACCGCACAGGATGGGCGGTTGTTCCAATTCAGACCGCACAGGATGGGCAGTTGTTCCAATTCAGACCGCACAGGATGGGCAGTTGTTCCGATTCAGTCTGCACAGGATGGGCAGTTGTTCCATATCAGACCGCACAGGATGGGCAGTAGGTCAGCTCAGGCAAAGAAACACACAGACAGTGGGAATAGTTATTTAAGCATAAACAGATACGTGGTTTTCCTGTTGCCACAAATTTATTTCGAAGTCAAAATCACTGTTTTAGCAGCATAGTTATTTTTGAATTTTTTTTTAAATTTAAATTCAGTCTATGATGTGAGCCTGTTAAATGTAGTGCGTCAGCCAAGACATGTCTTGTTTTTAAGATATACTACCCTCAGACATCACTGACTTGTTAAGTAATCTGGAATAGACACTGTATAACATACCATTATTAACAACGAACAAACATATGCATAGCCAAACAGCCAGATTGGTCCATTTCAAAATTGAAGATTTGGTCAAATTTGGGTTTTATTGCCAAGCTATCATTTTAAGATTAACAGCTGTCCGCTATGTAGGCTGTCAGGGCAGCTGTGGCCGTGTTCAGATAATTGCACACCAGAGCTAAAGGTGTATTTCTCTGTCTAGTGGTAGGTCTTTGTGTTCTTGGTTGTGTTGCATGCACGCTGACGTTTCTATATGACGTATATAAATGTGGAACCGATGACCTTGAAGCAGCGTTCCTCAGTTGATCCCAAAAGGCTTTTTATTTTACCAAAGCAAGTGTCCCTTGAGGCGCCAAAAAGTTTTTTTAATCTATCGCTGACGCCTTCAGATGTGACAGAGATGAAACATGCATCACTGATTTTACCCACCAGCCCTTCTCAGCTGTGAATCAGCATCATAGGGTTGCCAGATGTTCTCAGAAGACACTCTCACTGACTTTACACTCTCCTTACCCATGAAGAGGAAAATTCTACCATAGCTTTTCAACTGTCTTCTCTTATATGTGCAACACTGTGCTCTCTGTGTTTGATAACTGATAACAGATATAGAGTTAAAAATATATATGCACTAATGTGGAACATTTTCACTGTTATTTATTGTTCTCAGATATAAGGCTTCATCATCACGTGTGCAAGTTGTGGCCAAATTTAGTAATTGGAGCAGTGGAGAGAATGGCTTCTGGCCATTTGCTCTACTGAGTGACCTCCATGCCTTTACTGAGCCCGTTTCTTGGTCTCTTTACCAATCCATCAGATTAGGCTTTTTACCATACTGAAGAATCCATATCCATACGTGCCTGTTATGCAATCTTAGAACTCGTGTTTATATGTACCGATCTTCATGCTTCTTCTTTTACGTGCCTGGCCTTTTTAATGGAGCAGCTTTTTTTTAAATTGTTGGTGGAATTTAATATGAATTTAATATATTATATAATTAGCTCTCCCGTGCCACCTTAAATAGCACAGCATGGACCTGCATAGACCTGCTGCACCTTTTAAGGTGGACTGGGAAAATTGGTGAATAAAAAGCAGACACCAGCCTGGTGTGGTGGCGAGGAGCGAGTGTTGTACGGTGCACAGTTGTTCTCTGGAAATTCACTGGTGTTGATTTAAACCCTGACGTCACGTTACGTTAAGGAAACAGCTCTGATCTCAATGCTGAGAGGTGCAGATGTGCTGAATGCTGTAGCGCTAAATTAAGCATGTATGGTGTATGGTACTACGAATGGCTACCAGGCTACATCTTAAGTATAGAGCCCCAGTGAAAGTGCCAGTGCATACAGTCCTGTGGGCTAGTGGCACCTAGTGTGTACCCGATGGAGTGATCAGGGCTAGATCAGTAACAGACTATAGTGTTGTAGTCCTGCTCTGGTATGTGCAGCCAGTTTGGCATCTCTTCAGTAAAAACTGTACCACTTTCTGGATGGTAAAGATCAGAATGGGCTGGCTGGGGGTGTGTAGGGTCAGAGGATAGCCAATCTTTCATACCTCAAACATCACCACCAGAATATGCCATGATTTACAGCTTGTACTTTTCTCTTGTAATGTTGTCTAAACTCGTACCGACAGGCTCCCCACTTTACCATCTCCTCCATTCCGTCAGTTGATTGTCTGAACCATGACATGCGGAGGGGGAAACCCTGCAGTTAATTGATACCTAAATCAGTAACCTCAGTGTTGTGGTTCTGCTCATGTCCTAGCTACAATAACACTACATTATGGTGTGATTACTGTTTTCGCGGTACACGCCGAGCCAACCTGTAAATCATAGGCTGGGTGCCTCTGTAATCAACCCCACTCTATACTGATTGTGTCTTTACAAGGCTGTAATGATTAGACCGTTTCTTTTTAAGACCTTGCTATTGACCTCAGAACTTTATTGAATTTCTGCTCTGGCAACAGTGGGAGCCTTACTGGATGGGGCTAATTTGCTTTCTGCCACTACAGAATACAAATCAACACCGAAACACAGCTTGATGGTGATTAATGACCTTGTTGCTTTTTTTTTTTTTTTTTACTAATGATTATTTTTCTG
This sequence comes from Prochilodus magdalenae, assembly GCA_024036415.1. NCBI lineage: Eukaryota > Metazoa > Chordata > Actinopteri > Characiformes > Prochilodontidae > Prochilodus > Prochilodus magdalenae. The sequence continues at coordinate 18,080 of JAMWET010003524.1, read as the reverse complement.
TTCTGTTCATTGCACAGTGCTGTTCCTCTATTTACACTCACCGGCCACTCTGTTAGGAACGTGGCATCCCGATTCATTGTTCATTTCACCGGCTCCACTTACCATAGAGCTACATTGTGTAGTTCTACAGTTACAGACTGTATACTGTATTACCCTGTTCTTCAATGGTCAGGACCCCCACAGGACCACCACAGAGCAGGCAATATTAGAGTCGATGGATCATTGGATTGTGGTAGTGGTGGGTTAGGGCCCAGAAACACCAATCCAAGAGCAGCCAACTGATGCCTCCTGAATGTCTCCAGTGCGCATTTGCAATGGGATGTACCACAGTACTGCCACTGTCAAGAAGCTGCTGATACGCTTCTACTGTTCTCAGAACAATGGATGACCACCCCTCTGGGACCCTCAACATCACTAAATGGGAATTACTTGGATCATGAAGAACAGGAATGCAGCAATGGAAATACGTTCCGGCGGATTTCTTCGCTGAGATGAAGACGAGGCTGGAGAGCTGAATATTGCTTCTTCTGTTTGCTAATGCTTCTAATCTCATTGGCTTGCACTTAAATGGCCATTTGGACGAGGAAATAAATGAATGACAGTCTGATTTCCCATAGCGCTGTATGTGCCTGTGTGTGAACACCAACAACGAGTTTAGAATAGCTAGCAGATGTCAAGTCCTCAGTCACGTCCTTCTGTTCCTTTTAGTGCCTCCACTCCGGTCTTTCACGTGTGACACGCGGCACAACGCTACGGCATTACGCAATACATCACTCACTCTAGCAGTGAAATGGGCAAAACTTTAAAGCGCTCCATATGCCTGCTTGCTGAGTGGTTCATTTCAGCGGCAAAGGAGGGGAATAATCTGACAAATTCGATAGCTAAGCTGCTTGAACCAAGCCCTAAAAACATGATAACCCTGGGAATCTGTGGGGGAGCTAAGAGCAGCTTGCTTGGCCCCCGACACAAGTGTGTGTGTGTGTGTGTGTGTGTGTCTATGTATGTGTGTTTGTGTGTGTTGGGGAGGTCTCTCTCTATCGGAAAAGCCACTACCGGTTTAGGAGATCAGCTCTCATGCCAGCATGCCAGCTAATGCGCTCTGCAACTCGCATTCATGATAAATTTATGAAAGAGAGCAGAGACAGTTTACTTCTGGATAAAGGAAACGATGCTACAGCTCCAACAGACTCACAATAGCAGTATTCATTCATATACAGTGTGATGCTCACCCACTCATCTCCCCAGTTAGGGCGTTGTCTGTTCCACTGGTTATCTAGATCTCCACATGTCATATAAAGCTTAAACCCTGGGAGGGTTAAGGCCAGCATGTGCTTCCTATGAGGCGAATGAAGCTTTCAGAACTGCCACTAATACAAAATCACTGGGTGCTTCAACACACTTGGAGGAGAACACTAAGGCTGTGCTTAGACTGCAGGCTAATCGGATGTTTTTATGGATCAGATCTTTTGAGATTTTGACTGTCCATACTCAGTTAGGGCATTGTCTTTTCCACTGGTTATCTAGATCTCCCCATGTCATATAAAGCTTCCACCCTGGGAGGGTTAAGGCCAGCATGTGCTTCCTATGAGGCGAATGAAGCTTTCAGAGCTGCCACTAATACAAAATCACTGGGTGCTTCAACACACTTGGAGGAGAACACTAAGGCTGTGCTTAGACTGCAGGCTAATCGGATGTTTTTATAGATCAGATTCTTTGAGATGACTCTCCAAACTGTCTGTTACTTGCTGCAACTCGCATTCATGATAAATTTATGAAAGAGAGCAGAGACAGTTTACTTCTGGATAAAGGAAACGATGCTAGAGCTCCAACAGACTCACAATAGCAGTATTCATTCATATACAGTATGATGCTCACCCACTCATCTCCCCAGTTAGGGCGTTGTCTGTTCCACCGGTTATCTAGATCTCCCCATGTCATATAAAGCTTCCACCCTGGGAGGGCGAAGGTCAGCCCTCCCATGTGCTTCCCTAACCCTAACCCTATGAGGCAAATTAAGCTTTCAGAGCTGCTACTAATACAATGTCATTGGGTGCTTCAACACACTTGGAGGAGAACACTAAGGTCGTGCTTAGACTGCAGGCTAATCGGATGTTTTTATAGATCAGATCTTGATTTTGACTGTCCATACTGTCTGTTTGGATCAGATCTGATCAGATCAGATTTGTGTCTTCAGACATCACCAACCTACCTACACAGGTTGTTGCGATAATGACGTTGGAGCCAGTAACTATGTAGCCATGCTGGTGTTGTTGCTTTCAGATCCAGAAGCAGGAGAGATCTTCTAAGGACCCTCTTTGGTGCTGTTCTTGAATCCCAGGACTTTGGCCACTCTGGATTTTTTGTGTTGCGAGTGACACACACAAGACACTTTGAAATCCAACTTGAGCAGCCAGAGCATCCACACTGGGACACAGTTTGTCATGGTGGTGATGATGTGGTTGTACTTTGACACCTGTGTTGAGTCTTGTAACTAACACGCTAAACTGTATGTGTTGATGGACAGACGGACTGTGGCGCGCGCCTAGCTAAAAGCAAAGCAGTGTTTATTTAACAGACTGGTAGTACAACACAGCAGCAACAAGATCAAAGCAGACACAACAAAGGGGCAAGGACAGAGTCAGAGTCAAACAACAGGCAGAGACAAAAGACAAAAGAGTAAACCAGAGACTCAAAATTAGAGTCAAACCAGAGAAGCTTGTCCTCGGACGCACTACATCTGCAACTTACCTGTGTGCTTTTACCTGTGTGCTTTGATCTCCATTGATGTCACGTAATGGCGGCAAAGCCCATTCTCCAAAGGCCTAATGTCTTCAAAAGCCAAATGTCTACCATCTGTTAAAGAAAGTAGCGTCCGTTGTGGTTAGTGTTCGCAATGAACACTTCCACATGGAGGCAGTGTTGAGCAGGAGGTCGCAGGAAAGCAATTGGCTGCATGCTGAGGAATGTATTCAGTTGTAACAGCGGGCTACCTACATATTCGGACATGCTAACTATTCTCACGTACTGCTTTCGCGTACTGTACAGTATGGAAGTATGGCATTGCGGACACAGCCTATATG
>JAMWET010003524.1:0-12500 GCA_024036415.1 Prochilodus magdalenae | reverse complement strand
CAATAAATATATACAATACTAAGCATAACATCTCTGTTTATCCTGATATACAGTTTTCGTATAACAGTAATATAAAGTTATGAATAAAAACTATGATATATGCAGATGTATACATTTCCATATAGCACTATGGTAAGGCTAAGGTTGAATATAATATATACAGGGCATAGAATATTGAATATGTATACATATATATATATATATATATATATATATATATATATATATATATATATATATATATATATATATATATATATATATATATATATATATATTCAATATTCTATGCCCTGTATATAACCTGCATCTCTCATCTACCTTAGCCTTACCATAGTACTATATGTAAATGGGTATATATATGTATATACATATATATATATATATATATATATATATATATATATATATATATGCAGTATATATACATAGACTGTAGATATACAATATGGATGGAAGATAACAGCAGGTCAGTCTATATGTGCAAGTATAAATATGCTAAATGTAAAGTGCAGAGTGAATTACTAAAAGCCCCATGGCAAAATACTGTCTCTTCTATATACTTGAGGTACTTTATATCATGATATTGTGGTTTTAAACATTCCGCCGTATACTGAATTTTACAATAACGTCAATTCCAGTATAGTTTATTTATTAACCCTTTTCAGCTGCATGTTTTATACTCAAAGAAGAAAACTAATAAGTCTAATAAGTTTAATAAGTCCAGACATTTCATATGAGGTCTACATATGAGAAAAATCAGGATCATCTAATGCAATAGAAAAAAAACAGTTGGTGTTATTATTGTAGTAGCAAAATTTTATTCATTTTCCAGTTCATGTAATAAAACATACGAGGCATATGTGTATCACTACAATAATGTTGTATTAAATATAGCTGTAAAATACTGTATTCATAGTTTTATGGTTAGCAAGCTAGCTATCTCATCTAGGTTAAACAGCAAAACCACAAAAATAAACTTAATAATTATATTAGATAATTATTTACTCATTAGTATAAAGCTGTACACTGGCAAGCAGCAAAAACTGGAGAGCTGGTTTGGTTGGTGGTGATGGGCTAGTTTATGTGCAGCTGCAGGTTAGCAGTTAGCAGGCTCACTAACAGTCACACTCTGTAGGTGTACAGGTCCAGACTGTAGTCCATCTGTTTCTCTGTATACTGTATTACCCTGTTCTTCAATGGTCAGGACCCCCACAGGACCACCACAGAGCAGGTATGATGTGGGTGGTGGATCATTCTCAGCAGTGCAGTGACACTAACGTGGTGGTTGGTGGAGTTAGTGTGTGGTGCTGGTGTGAGTGGCCACTGCCTACACCTTCCCAAGTAACAGGTGTATTTCCATATGATGGAATATTCCTGTCATACATTATACAGAGCTGCTCTTATCGCCGGGGAAACATCCCAGGCCACGCGTGTGATAGTACATAATGCAAAGCTGAAGACTTCAGAGGATCCTGTACACTGTTTTGACTGCTCGGTTACCCACAGTCCTCGTGGGGCTTTTAGCTTGTGATCTCTGAGGCCCACACCAAGTTATCCTGATGTAACCGATCTGATCACAGGGCGGCTGTGTGGCAGAAGCGCCTGGTGTTTATGTCAGGCCGAAGCTCTTCCTGCTGTAGATGCCTTCCTAGGATTTCTCGATATTGGGAAGCCTCTCCTGAGACAAACGGAGTATTACTCAGCTGATCTTTCACTGCTGGGTTAGAGGAGGCCTGTGGCCTGCTTGTGCAAGCTTCTGTGGGTCACCTGTTCTTCAGTCGTCACTGGAACCCTTCTATGATGTTCTCTGCAATAGTGCACCAGCACCTTAGTGCTAACTAAGTATTATACTACAACTACCACACCCCCTATATATATATATATATACATACCACACATCTGTATAACATCTTGCTATACCTTACACTTCTGCACTGCACTTTTCTGAACAGCCACATCTCCATTATATTGTATTCTATTACATCTTTATTTTTATTTTTGATTTGTTTTTTATATGTATTCTATTTTATTTATTCGTATCTATTTTGCTTTATTATTTTTATAGCTTCTGTGTGTTCTATGTGCCTCACCGGTATGTCAGCTGGTGTAACACTATTATTACCCCTTGGGAATTAACTAAAAATCTATATTTTCATATTGCAATGGGAAAAAAAGGTTTACCATGATGTGTTGTCCTGGCTGTGCGAATAACAGGGCATCCAATCAGGAGTTTCCTCATTTAAATATGACCCCTAAGTGGTACCAGAGGCACAGGTATGGTCTCATGGGTGCCAGGGCAATATAATAAATCCCCCTCATATGAAAAATCCCCTTCCGTTAACAAGAAAGTAGATCACGGTGTAATTAGCTCATTCAGTGCTCTGGTTAAAGGATTGTAGTGTGGGATTATAAGGGGCCCAATTTATTCCCAAATACATGCAGCATATTCAAATACGCTATAAGATATTATAACCATCATATACTCAAACAGGCACACCCATCCCTAGCTCTCTCATCTGAGAGAAAAGGTTGGTGGGGGTTGGGTGGGAGGAATGTCCTTCAGTAGAGCCATAGGAACGGATGGGCCATCATGTAAATCAGAAGCTGATGGAGAGCGCAATGGAGAGGTATAGCCGCAATAGAGGAGCGTAAGGTGAAGCTGGGAGTGGAATAGACAATGAGGGGAAGAGAGAGAGAGAGAGAGAGAGAGAGAGAGAGAGAGAGGAAGAGAGAGAATAATGGAATGGAGATAAATAAGAGCACATGTAACTCAAGTACTGGTCTAATATGTCCACTAGGTGGTGCTGTGTGCAGCTGTGAACTAGTCAAGGACAGTGCTTGGTTTTAGGAAAGTGCTCTGCTTCTTTCTGCCTGCCTTTGAGTCACTCTTCCAGTAGAGGAACGGAAATCGACTTGGATATTCGTAGTTAAGTTAATCGAAGGAAATACCAGGCAGCACAGTGGCACAGCCTGTAGAAGGAGCTGGGTTCGATTCCCAACCGGGCATTGGGCATCATTCCCTGATGTTGCATGATCTCTCCGTGTCTGCATGGGCTTTCCTCCCACAAGTCAAAGACATAGAGAATTGGAGATGCTAAATTACCCCCAAGGGGCCCTTGACAGACTGGAATGGACCGGCAGCTTGTCCAGGGTGTGTTCTGCCTTCTGCTCCAGCACCCCAGAAGGACAGGTTTAAAAGACGAAGGAACCAATTAATGATGTACTCACCCACGAGTGTTGAGCTGCTAGTGAGCAATGAGGGGCGAAACTGGAGGGTTGAGAACCCCCCTGCTTTGAAACCGGTTCTGCAACCCCATTTATAAACCCCCTTTTCTAACCATGAAAACAGTGGACTGTGATGGACTGGTGGTCTGTCCAGGGCGTTTCCTGCCTCCTAGCCAGTGCGTGCTGGGATACGTTCCGGCACCTGAGAAGGATAAGCAGCTTAAGCTGCTAGTGAGCAATGAGGGGTTCCTCTGCTTTGAAACCGGTTCTACTTCTCTCCACAACTGGAACTGCAGCACAAATGCCACAATGAAAACAACGTTTTGAAACAAACAGAGGACTCGCTTACGTACCTGTAAAGACAACAATGACTTTGGCTCTAAATCATGGCAGCAGTAAGTCAAATGAATGATAAAAGGCACAAAGTCAATGTGCAGCTGATGCACACATTTGAATTATGTGAAGCAATGTTATTTGAATGAGCACTGCCTCTGAATGAGGCATTAACTGAGGCATTAGGTACACTGCAAAGAGGCAGCTTGGGTTAGTTTTCAAATGGTCCAGTTTTAAAAACCCAATTTTGGAACTATTGTTGAGTGCGATGGACTGATTGACAGTCCAGGGTGTTTTTCGCGCCTTTGGTCCAATGAGCACTGGGATAGGCTCCAGTGACCTAGAAGGATAAGCAGCCAAAAAGACGAATGAATGAATGAATGATGCGTTTGCTTATCTGACTAACATTTTTTTGCATAGATGGTCCACTACTAAAGCTTCGAAGTCCTGTGACCACTAAAATAAAACAGAGGCACTGCACATAAAGAGTTCACTCTCGAATGTAAGTGACGTGGGATCTTGCTCCGAGTCTCCGGGCAGGACAGTGGTGTCAGTCAAGCTTCACTTCGGAAGACAGCAGCCCTCTGGCGACACATGTGAATGGCGAGGGCAGCCCTAATATCTCAGACCTAGAATTCCAAGTAGGTGAGGGCGATATGGCCCATAACGAAATGATGGCTCTCCCTCCACTCTGCAGTTGTTTTGGTTGTTTGTGCCGTCCACAGCGGTGGGAATATTAACCTCGTCTTCTCCCACCGCACTGCTTCCCTGGAGAATTCCAACAGTGAGCTCTGTTTTCAAAAATGAAAACCCATGCATAATAGATTAGAGAGTTTTGATTGGCCTCGCTGTGCACTGTAGTCTGCGCCTCCGCAGTCGCCGCCTCAAGAAGGAGACGCAGTTGGCTTTGCTGAAGGCGGATGTGCGCACGTGCAGGTGCTGAAGTGAATTAGTCGGTTGCTATTGGTTGCTCTTCTCTTTTAATGCCAAACAGCTGCCAAATTACACCAAACGGAAGAACGACAATCAGTCATTTAGAGAGGCTTGATGGGAGCCATATGAGCGAGGTGGAAGGTCGGGATTACTATTGAGGAGGGTTCTGACACACGCTAAAGGCTAAAGGCTTCATATCTGTTCCACTGAGCGCATGCTTACATCCAAGGTAAGTCATTTCTATGGCTGTAACTATACTAGAAGCATGCATGTACTTCCTGACAGTGATGGCCACAAGTCACAAAATACAAATCCAAGGCTAGAGTCCAAGTCAAGTCACAAGTCTTTAGGCTAGAGTCCAAGTCAAGTCACGAGTCTTTAGGCTAGAGTCCAAGTCAAGTCATGAGTCTTTAGGCTAGAGTCCAAGTCAAGTCATGAGTCTTTAGGCTAGAGTCCAAGTCAAGTCACGAGTCTTTAGGCTAGAGTCCAAGTCAAGTTAAGTCAACGCTAGTCTTTCAAGGCTACGAGTCCTTTAGGCTGAGAGTCCAAGTCAAGTCACGAGTCTTTAGGCTAGAGGCCTCCAAAGTCAAGTCACGAGTCTTTAGGCTAGAGTCCAAGTCAAGTCACGAGTCTTTAGGCTAGAGTCCAGGTCAAGTCACGAGTCTTTAGGCTAGAGTCCAAGTCAAGTCACGAGTCTTTAGGCTAGAGTCCAAGTCAAGTCTTAAGTCATTTTACACAAAGCATATATAGTAACTGTAGCATTAAAAAAGTGTAGATTAAAAAAACACAACTGTATTTTTTTACAGTCCAACACTTTTCTTTTCTTTACTTTTTTTGTTTAAATGGTACATATTTCCTTACAATATACACAAAAATGCCATGCTCTACAACTCTCAAACAGAACAAACTAGAAGCAACATCACTTTTTGTTTCGGCACCAGACTCTGCCTCAGGAACTTCCTGTTCCAGGCCAGCGTAAGGGGTTAACACTGTATGTTATATAGCTGGAATGATGGCTAAACGGCTAAGCGGCTAGCACAGACCTGTGTTCAGATGCCGTGTGAAGTTTGATGTGGAGTTTGTCGATCCAGTGTCTGTAATTTGTCCCCCACACTGTCTGCACATCGCCACTCTTCTGTTATAGGCTAGGATTTTGAATTCCCTGTAACCAAAGACTACCACATACGGCGCTCCCGCCGAAGCCATGCTACAGCGTTGTGTTTACACTTGGCGCCGCTCACTGATATCACGCACGCGCTGAAGTCGGATGTTGTGATTGGTCCGTGTCCGTGGGGCGTGTCCCAAATCAGCAAAATAAAGTACACACACACAAAGGAATTACTTTCCTGTAACTTCCGCACACCGTGCCTGGATGGTGGTGAAAAGAAACTTGATGTCCCTGTGTTATTTTGGACCAAGTCCGAGTCGAGTCGGGAGTCATTATAGACGAGTTACAAGTCAAGTCTAAAGTCTATTTATATGAAACTCAAGTGCGACTCGAACTCGAACTCCCATCCCTGACAGTGTTTCTGTATACCTTGTATACTCTGTTAGAGTTGGGTTCGAGGTCGACTCATTAAACGTCCTTGAAGTGCATTCTCACAGCATGGAGCTCCAGCACAGCAAGAAAGCCAATCATCCCCAAACAGTCTGCCAAATGAGCACAAGGACATTGACTGACTTTGATAGTCACGGCTTCCAGTGTGGCGAGCCCGTGTTGGCTTGCTGACTCTCCAGTTCACACTCTGCACATAGCTTAGCATAGTTTGCTTTAGTTTAACTATATAGGAATTTTTAAATATGTCTAATGGGTAAACGTTTGAAACGGACTTTTCTCCGTGATTTACAGTGATTTGCCTGGACTGCCTTATTTTAACCCAGGCCACTATGATCCCTAAGAGTTTCTGTTGCACTGGATTGGCTTTCTGCATTTGTGGGCCTGCTAGTCCACTAAAGATATAGCTAATTGTAGGTTAGCGCTAAGCTAACTCTGGTGCGAAATGAACATTTTGGTGACTGGGTGGCATGTTCATGGCAAAGCGATGTGAATTATTGGCGTTTGAATAAGGCAAGACAGTTGGTGGCAAATGGATGGGACATTAGACATAGATAGATAGATAGATAGATAGATAGATAGATAGATAGATAGATAGATAGATGGGTCGATAGATAGATAGATAGATAGATAGATAGATAGATAGATAGATAGATAGATAGATAGATGGGTCGATGGATAGATAGATAGATAGATAGATAGATAGATAGATAGATAGATAGATAGATAGATAGATAGATAGATAGATAGATGGGTCGATGGGTCGATGGATAGATAGATAGATGGGTTGATGGGTTGATGGATAGATAGATAGATAGATAGATAGATAGATAGATAGATAGATAGATAGATAGATAGATAGATGGGTTGATGGATAGATAGATAGATAGATAGATAGATAGATAGATAGATAGATAGATAGATAGATAGATAGATAGATGGGTCGATGGATAGATAAGAGAACTGGCAACATGTGGTGTGGGTCTGATAAGTCATGGTACAGAGTGTTTTAGGCTGATGGTAGGGTTTGTGTGCGGTGTAGACCCCATGGACCCAAGTGGTCAACAAGGCATGGTGCAGGCTGGTGGTGATTCCATACTGGTGCGGTGTGTGCTCATGGCATGGGTTGGGTCCACTGGTCTGCCTTAACATGTCACTGACCTGTTCTACAATGTTTCCCTGCTTGGTGACCCTTCATGTACCCCCACAGTGATGGGATATTCCAGCAGGATAATGCACCGTGCCAATGGGCGCAGGCTGTCCAGAACTGGTTCGGGTAGCATTCTGGAGAGTGCCGCTGAATGGTGCGGCCTACAGGTTCGGAAATGGAATATGACATGTAGATCTATGTTTTCATTGGTTCAAAATGACTACACTGTTGTTATACTGTATTATATAAATACAAATCTTTGTTTCGTGTGAGCTAAGAATGAGCCCTTTAAGTCTACATAGCAGCAGGATCACCGCTAGAGGTTACATACCGCTCCTTTAAACCAATACTGGTAATATTCTAAAAAGATATATGGGTTTATTTAATAGTCAGTCTGATTTAGATCTCTAACAGGACAGTCTGCCTTGTATTTGTGCGGGTTCTGAATGGACTGATGCTGGTTGTGTGGCAGGTGATTCTGCTGATACCACTGCGAAACTCAAAGCTGTGTTAACTGTGATTAGTGTTGACTAATCAGTGCTCTGTGATCTGCTCTCAGGGTTTTGCTGGCAGTAATCTGTGCTCCTTGATTGGCTCTTTCAGGTCGGTCAGCTGATCTGATTGCATCCCGGCCTGAATCCCAGCCTCTCTGGAGTCAGGACCTTGTGTGTTGGCTTCAGGCTCAGCGGAAACAACACCTTCCAGCCTAATTCCGTTTCAGTGTCATGCTGACTGCTTCTTATCGCTGAACATGCAGACACTGTTCACTCGACTCACCCTGCTACCGTTCCTCCTTCAGATCCAATGTCCTTCCCAACTTCCTAGCACTGAAAAGAGGAAATCGCAGCTCAATGCCTCACCTAGTTCACTGGATAATCTGGGGCGAACAGCGCTCAGTGTTGACTGAAACAGAGCAAGGACGGTAAACAAACAAAGTGCTGCAACACATGGAGTGCGGATCAGATTAACCGGCTGCTGTTTACGATGACCGCAGATGCACTTAGCCTGGCACTTTTTCTGCCTAACAGTGAAAATCATCTTTTAGCGTATTACAAGCACATACCAGCATTTTGTTTTACACAACCACACATACATGTATATAGCTGCGCCCAGAAGGAGGTGTGGGAGTGCGGTACTGTTGGGAAGGAAGATAAAGGTGACCAGGATCAATAACTGATGATAAATTTAGACTGATATGATCAATATTTACTGAGCTACACATACAGAAGTCTCTCTCTCAGTATGACTGAGTATGACTCTCGGTATGGAGCTGTAGAGGTTCCTAATGGTGTCCTGTGATAATCTATCCCATGCAGCTTGAACATCCTCACACAGTTCCTGCAGATGGTGCGGTAGGGGTGGAGGTGGAGGGACACCAGACCTTCTGGAACGTTCATTTTGGCACTGATCACTTGGTGCCCCCACCAAGGCAAAAGCTATACTCATCACTGAAGCTGACCCGTTGCCATTCTGAGTCACTCCATGACATCACTGCAGTCTTTAGTGATGGTGACGTAGTGTGAAGGTCAGACGTCGTAACGGTCTGCGTAGTCTTGCGTCGTACAGCGTCTTCCACTGTCTGCAGTCGTGGCTGTGACTCTTATCTCTCTCTCCATGGTTTGTGTGGGTCTCTATTTGGTTTGCGTGCCTTCTTTGATCCATTGCCCCCCAGCAGTGTGCTGTGGTAGCATCTGCATGACTGGTATGGCACACAATACGACCATCCCTCTTCCCAGACCCCTACAATGCCACCCCTCTCTTACTGCTCTGATTGCTTTCAAACTCTGAGGCATACTTCACTAGCCTTGGATGCTACCAACACGACGGCACAAGTCAGAATGGACTGTACATGCAACAGGACGGCCTTATATAGTCAGTCGGGTACAGCGATAAGACCCTCCCTTGCTTACATCATGCACGGCTGAGCAACTTGAACCATTCACATGTCTCACAATATCAGACCTACCCACCAAGCTTCATTCCTGCTAGTTCTGGGTGCAGCTACAGTGGGGCAAAAAAAAGTATTTAGCCAACCACTGATTGTGCAAGTTCCCCTACTCATAGGTACACTTCAACTCTGAGAGACAAAATGAGAAAAAAAAAATCACACTGTAGGATTTTTAAAGAATTTATTTGTACAGTGAGGAAAATAAGTATTTGAACACCCTGTGACTTTGCAAGTTCTCCCACTTAGAAATCATAGAGGGGTCTGAAATTTTCATCTTAGGTGCTGTCCACTGTGAGAGACATAATCTAAAAAAATCTGGAAATCACCATGCATGATTTATTAATAATTTATTTGTGTGTTACTGCTGCAAGTAAGTATATGAACATCTGCCAATCAGCAAAAATTCTGGCCCTCAAAGACCTGTTGGTCCGCCTCTAAAAACTCCACCTCCACTCCACTCCATTATTCTAAATTAGAAGCACCTGTTTGAGGTCGTTAGCTGCATAAAGACACCTGTCCACCCCACACAATCAGTAAGACTCCAACTACTAACATGGCTAAGACCAAAGAGCTGTCCAAAGACCCCAGAGACTAAACTGTTGACCTCCACAGGGCTGGAAAGGGCTACGGGGCAATTGCCAAGCAGCTTGGTGAAAAAAGCTCAACTGTTGGAGCAATAATTAGAAAATGGAAGAAGCTAAACATGACTGTCAATCTCCCTCTGGAGAAGATCTGTGTGGAGGAATGGGCCAGAATCCCTGCTGCAGTGTGTGCAACCCTGGTGAAAAACTACGGGACACGTTTAACCTCTGTAATTGCAAACAAAGGCTACTGTACCAAATATTAACATTGATAGCCATGTTAATAGTTGGAGTCGTACTGATTGTGTGGGGTGGACAGGTGTCTTTATGCAGCTAACGACCTCAAACAGGTGCTTCTAATTTAGAATAATGGAGTGGGGGTGGAGTTTTTAGAGGTGGACTAACAGGTCTTTGAGGGCCCGAATTTTTGCTGGTTGGCAGGTGTTCAAATACTTATTTGCTGCAGTAACACACAAATAAATTATTTAAAAAATCATACATTGTGATTTCCCGATTTTTTTTCTGAATTATGTCTCTCACAGTGGACATGCACCTACGATGAAAATTTCAGACCCCTCCATGATTTCTAAGTGGGAGAACTTGCAAAGTCGCAGGGTGTTCAAATACTTATTTTCCTCACTGTAAATGATGGTGGAAAATAAGTATGTGGTCAATAACAAAAGTTCAACTCGATACTCTGTAACATGACCTTTGTTGGCGATGACAGAGGTCCAGCGTGTCCTGTAGGTCTTCACCAGGTGTGCACACACTGTAGCTGGTATTCCGGCCCATTCCTCCATGCAGATCTCCTCTAGAGCAGTGATGCTTTGGGGCTGTCGCTGGGCAAGACAGGTTTTCAACTCCCTCCACAGATTTTCTATGGGGCTAAGGTCTGGAGACTGGCTAGGCCACTCCAGGACCCTGAAATGCTTTTTACGAAGCCACCCCTTCATTGCCTTAGTGGTGTGTTTGGGATCATTGTCATGCTGGAAGACCCAGCCACGTTCCATCTTCAGTGCTCCCACTGACGGAGGTTTTGGCCTACAATCTCACAATACATGGGACATACAATCTCCCCGTTCATTCTTCCATTAACACGGCTCAGTCGTCCCCAAATCCGTGCCCCAAATCATGATGTTTCCCAGCCTGGTGCAGGTCTACAGTTCTCTTCCTGGTGTCTTTCGACAGGTCTTTGGTCTTGGCCATGGTTGAGTTTGGAGTGGACAGGTGTCTTTATACAGATAACGAGGTCAAACAGGGGTCATTTATAACAGTAACGAGTGGAGGAAAGAGGAGCTTCCTAAAGAAGAAGTTACAGGTCTGTGAGAGCCAGAAGTCTTGCTTGTTTGTGGGTGACCAAATAAGTTAAGATAATCCTTTGTTGATCCCACAGTGGGGAAATTTGCAATGATACAGCAGCACAGAGGAAAGAACAGAAGTGTCAGGAAATATACAAATAATAAATAAGATCTATATACAGAAAGTACAGAAAAATATAAATAAAATAAAATACTAAATTTTTTAATCCAGAAGACCGGATTATGCTATGCAGTTATATTGCACATAGTAGAGATAGAAATAGACTACTGAGTAGATTACTACCTCTGTTCTACATTAATGAGTATCTATGTACATGCACACGTTGCCTGGAGATCCAGTATTCTCTGTTTATGTGTTGCACCCACCCACGTACATTAGCACTGGTACACATACGGTATGAATGTGTGAACGGCTTTGTTTATAGGTGTGTCAGGTAAGCGTGCAGACCTGCTAGAAGCCGTAGTCAGTGTGCATATTAAGGGTGTGCATACTAACTGCTGCCACCTTCAGACCCCCCTTAACCTTCAGATGCCCCTAATCAGCGCAACATTATTAGTAGCAGAGCAAATCTCAGTCCTTGAGCCAGACTCCGTGCTCTTATGTAGATTATAGTCTTCAGTTGCTCTGTGCATGACTCACATGCTGGTCAGCTTTTCTGTTTAATGCTCCTGTAGCTTCTTCAACCTTAATTAAGATAAGGAGAATCCATTAGCCGTTCCATGGCAGTAGCGTCTCCCTGCTGCAGAGCTAAAACCACATATGCATAGGTGAAGAGTGATGGTCACAACTATTGTGTTTCTGAGTTTATCTGGTTGGGTAGGTCGCTACTGTGGGGGTGAGGGCATTGGATCGCTGACCTCCTCGGGAATCTGGCTTCATTTGTACCAGTTTTTATTGGAACCAAGGAATGTCAATTGATATGTCATCAGTGTCAACAGAGGGCGCTGCACAGAAGCACCAAGATGGCGGAGCATATGGATGACCTGCGACCTGCGTTTGAGCTGGTATTCCAGATGTTTGTTTAGATCCAGAAGCAGCACGGATCAACTGCTGGAGACAGGAAGACGTAGAGGAGGTTCTCCAGCAGACCACTGGGTGTAACCGTTGTTGCTTTCTCTTTCCTTAACATTTGGCACACCCACGGTTGTCGTCACAGTTCGTGCTAAAGAACCTACTATTCTTTGGTTCCAGCTGGGATAAAACCGATTTGTTGTTGGTAGAAATGTGGCGGATGGCTCACAAACCAGAACAGAACTCGTTCCGTGTTGGTGGAAAACGGCTACATACACACACTAGTGGGCAGTGAGCACACTTACCCAAAGCAGTGGGCAGGCCTACCCACAGCACCTGGGGTTTAGGTGCCTTGCTCAAGGGCTGTTCAGTTATTACTGTCAGTTGAGGGTATAGAACCGGCAACCCTCTGGTTACAAGGCTGGTTCCCTAACCTCCAAG